>SNQJ01S0153255.1:0-22791 GCA_010110895.2 Picea sitchensis | reverse complement strand
AGAGGGTTTCCCAGGATAAATGTTGTGTCTCTTGTGAATGTGTATTTCTCAGTGATATTGTTCTTATTATGCTCTTATCTATTGAAATGCAAAGAACTATAATAATGGCATAAACATTAACAACATATGCCAACCAACTGGTCACTAGTGCACTTGTAAGTAAAGGAAGGCAAGTTGAATTTTGGAAACAACATTGAAGAGGGGGTTTTAGAGGGACCAGCCATTTCCTCCCCTCACCTGGACAGACTATAACTATTGGTCCTTAGTAGCTTCATGCCACATGAAGGAAGGATTACTTCACTGGTCCCCAGTAACCACAACCATAGGAAGGATTACTTCACTATCACATTGATGGATGCTTAATTATCACACTGTAAGGCTTTGTCGTTCATATATTCATATTCCAAGTGTTAGTTTTAGGGTATTTACTAGTTATTATATTGCATTCTACCCAAAAGGATGATGACCTGCACTCTTGCATAACTAATTTTGAATCTTGAAGGCCTCTGCCATGCGTAGACATTTTCAGTTTAGCTTAGGTTTTGACTCTGACCTAGGTTTTTGTTTTGGTTTTTCCTATATATGCTTGGTCATTCCATATACTATGCTACAACAATAAGGAGTAGCAGTCAAACACAAGTAGAACAATTTCACACAAGAATGAAAAGAAGGAAATACCAGTATCAATCAGTTAAGGGATCCAGTCAATGGTCATAAAACCGATATTAGGAGAGAGACTATTTTCCATCCTCTCTCCATCTCTCTCCGGTCCTGGAGTAGATTGTTGACTCCATCCATTTCTGCACCTACCTAGCTTTATGGTAATGATGTCAAGTACATTTTCTAGCATCCATCCCCGTTCCAAAATAAGGTTATCCCGCAGAGGTGAAGGTATCATCAGGACCAACAACAGTAGATTAAGTTTCATCACCATAGTAATTCGTTTGAGGTTCGAAAGCTTGTTCCAATGCTTTAGGGCCTGATTAAACGCTTTCTATGTACGCACCTGTTGGGCACCAAATCGGGCTATCTTTCTGCTGCATTTCCATTACCATTTTTGACCTTTTTGCACATATTTACCTATGTTTACTATGCTAAACCTGTAAGGTAAATACCCCTGCCTTGTCTATTGGACTATTTTATTAATGAAATAAAGTTGTGGAGTTTTTCCTATTTGCATCACTAAAATGAATGTTTGAACGCAGCTTCTGGAGAACAGGAACCAAGGCTTCAGTATCCTGCAACAGATCCGCTATTCACAGCCATGACCAAGCCATAAGGAGGCCGCGCAGCTGGAGTCACTGACCCCTGAACCATTCTTGGGCATCTCATTGATCTTTTCTATCTGGTAGTGGTGTCGTTCCAACTAATGTATATTTTTGGGGATACGGTTACCATCTTTTGGGGAAAGAGGTTGTTCTCCCTCTCCATGTATAAAAGACAGTTTATTCCTGTAACTGGGCATGCCCCCATTGATATTGTAATAACCCTTTTCAGATTTATAAAGCATCATCTATTTTGTTGTCTTAATCTTCGTTGTGATTAACGCAGCCATGATCAGAGAGCTGGGCCCGCTCTTCTGATCAGGTGTTGCGTCTTTCTGTGTGTATTATTCATTAGTTTATGCTTGATGTTACAGTGTTTTAATTCTTATGATTGTTTTTCTGAAGTTGTAATTGATCTAGTTTCTCAACAATATTTTGAATCTTAATCGTGAACCCTTGGTCAGAATGGATTGTGCTCTTGCCCCTGCATATACCTTGCTTATTGCCTTGAAAGGATACGCACCCATATTGATGAATTAATGTAGGAAAAAGGGTGAATAAATCTCTCATACCTGGACCCCAACAACACATTTGATCCAATTACACTATGAACCATATGTACACAAATGATTCGCTTCGTTGATTTCCCGATTTGTGTTGATGACCGTGTGATATATTGGTCGCCCTGATATATTGCCTTACATCCTCAAAACACGAAGACAAAATGTGATAAATATTTTTATCTAAAATCCAAGTACGATCGAGAGATATCACAAATTCAGATATGATTCAGAGGAAGGGTTGGGATTTCAAATCTGACCAACCCAATTTGACAGTTTACATAATTCCTATGGTCGTTTTGACGCATTTAAGAATGGTGACAGTTTCTCATAATTTTTTACAACATTTAATGGGAAAATTGCCAAATTCAATCTATGATATCCACAATTATGCATCTTTTCCTGAGTTCATTCCAACCCAATGAATATCAAGGTTCATTTCCGCCGTAAAACTCTGGTAAGCAACTTGCCTGCCCTTATATGCTTATTGAGTGTGTTCTTACTTGTGACCATATTCTTTATACATATATGGATTGTAGTTTCCAGTAAGTTGCTCATCCTCTAGAATATCAGAAAACAATTGTAACCACAAAGCAACTACTCTCTTAGACTTACCTAAGGCACTTGTCTTTTATCTGTTATCCCAAGGATGCCCACCATTGTTTTGATTAAGTAGCTCACTGAGGCTTCCCTTACTCATGTATCAATGTACACAAAATATTACAATGCAAGCAATCTAACTATCTTTCGATGGAAAAGTTCATAGAGAGATTGGATCTCTCGAGTAAAACCATGATCATTTGAAAACCCAATCCATAAGTTTCTTTACTGCAATGCAACTTGTTTGTTAGTGGCCATGATGGGACGACAATTCTCCATTGGCCATTATTGGCAGACTATGGGTTGGCATGGTATAAAACTTGATAAAACAATGACGACCTCGCAGTAAGCTTTGCCTGTCTTCGTTAACTCTGTGGCTGGTGATGTATCAAGCCTAATAGGACAACCACAACATCTTATATGTTGAAGCTTCTAGTCTCCATTAACTCAGTTGATAACAACATCCATGGCATCACTACAAACAGAGAGAACACCGATCTAAATAGCCACAATGCAATCCAATATAGTTGGCGTCGTCCTCTTCTATGTGCGAGCCAGCCTCACAACCCCATACCAAATATCTGGCCTCAAACGTCATGGGAACATTTTTCACTTCTAGATTTGTGCAAGGAAAGACAAACTGATATTATTCATTCTAGATAGTGGGCAGATGATGCGCTGATGGTGGAGCTCTTGGAGAGTAAAGTAAAGGCAAGATGATATATGTAGATCTCTTACCAGGTGGAAGTTGCATGCAGGCCTGGTACGATGCATGCAGGCCAGGATTTCCTACCAGGTGGAGGGTGCATGCAACATATTCTGTAATGTGGAGGGTGTTAGGTAAATCAATATGGTTGGACATGTTGCATGTTGCAGATGCATCAAGCGTTGCTGCCTTTGTCACTTGGTGAACACTTGGTAAGGGCGATACTATTTAGAATCTAGATTCGCGTTGATCAAGAGATAAGTAAATGTCTGATTCACGTTGATCAAGATATAATTAATTCTAGTAAATGGGAGGTTGCATTTTCCAATGTTAGCATTTTCCTAGCTGCAATAAGACATCAATACTTTTATCCAAGAAAAAACCACAAATGCGTGAAATTATTAAAATTCTAGCGATGTCCTAGCTGCAATAAGACATCAATATTTTTATCCAAGAAAAAACCACAAATGCATAAAATTATTAAAATGACTTTCATTTCGAGACATCAACCACCACCTGGCAAATAATAGATGGTCAAAGGATGGAACTATCACTATATACCTGCATGACAGGTATAATAAGACAATTATTGTATTATAAATAAATCCAAAAGTTTATCACTAAAGTTTGTTAAATATTTATAAATAATACGACAAAAGAGTCAATTTTAAAATCTAATAAATGACAACTTAAAATTTACATAACAATTGGATTGATCATGTTTCTACCTATGATTATGAAGGTGTCAATGATAATCATAATATGCGAAACACAATATAAGAAAATAATAATAAAACCAACAATTTGTTTTGTTGAAATATATCAATAATTTTTCTAACCAATGCATTAAGATGGTAAGATGATATTTGTTATGAATTTTGGACATGAACATGCATTCAAATAATAAAGTAGTTGAAAACATTGGGCATTATTGCAAGTTCCATTCTCATGCACTCAACATAAAGAGAACAAAAATTGAGGCTTCTTTTCAAAGATTTGCAAATTTGAATAATGATGTAGGTAAGTTATTTTTCTAGATTGTTTTATATTTCAATTGTGAATGTTAATATAGTCTAGAGAAATTAAGACTCGATTATGAAGATTTGTAAATTTACATATAAGGTGATATTCACACACTAATGTTGCAAGTCTATTTGGATAAGTTGTGGACATTGAAGCCTTTCTCAAACCTGGCCATTTTTACCATTTGACGAATTGGACCTTTTCCAGTTTCTGTTTCTGTTAGTTTTTGGCTTTGAGTGGGAAGAAAAGTCATGGCTCTTTCTAACAAAAAGAACCTACTTTCTTTGATTTCATATTATCCCGTGAATGGGAGGGGAGGAAAGTGGTACGGCTTCATTTTCATTCCATCCATACAGAAATGAAAGCCTTCCTTCCATCCCGCATCAGTCCCGTAAGAGATGGGAAATGCACAAAGGCACGCATATTATGTTAAAATGGATGTGTTTTAAACAAACATCATTAATACTTTACAATTAGGTGGTCGCTACATAGTTACTTGTCACTGTATAATGAAAGTTGTTGCTCTGCTCTGGGCTATCTGCCTAAACGAATTGATCCTCTATGTTCATCCAGGAATATCTCTTTTCCTCTTCTTGATAAATAATGAGTAGCTAAAGATTGCTAGTCTGGTTATGAAGAATCCATAGCTAACAAATTGATAAATAAGAAAAAGTAAAATGCTTTATTTATTTTACCTCTCCAGCTCTAGGTATGATCTTGAATAAAACTATGTTGGTCCTGAAAGCTGTTGTCGCTGACCTCGTAGCTATTAGTCCATGATGGGTGCTCCCTTTACTCATTTTGACCTTACATATATTAATCTGTGATGGGTGCTTCTTTTACTCATGCTCAGAAGAGGCATCTTTTTAGATAACGTTTCCATCTCTGTTGATATATAAAACACAAAACTCTATATACAATTATGAATTTGATCTGAATGAATATGATCAAAGACCCCAACTACTGGAGAAACTCAGTATGGTTGATGATTCAGAAACTGATGAAGATGACATTAGTAGAATTTCGTGATAAATGAATTCAATAGACTCAGGGGGTACCTATGATGAGTGGGGAGGGAGATGCAGGACAAGTGTTGGCGGTAGACAGGTGTACTGAGAATAGAGAACAACGCAGCAGGGAATGCAAAATTTAAATTTATCGGTTGTAGCCATTTTCTAATGTAGTTGACACTAGTTTTAAGATTATTATTCAGCGATTTTTTAATGTAATTAATTATTGGCTTGGTCTTATGGAGACATGATTATATGGTGGTAAAATTTTGCTATCAATATGCACTCCAAAAAGCTAGATTATGTAGATTGGCCTGACTAGTAAAAACATACTTTAAGAGTCATATTCGAGCCGCAAACCTGTAGGCAACTTGTCCATAAGCTCAAACATTTTTTCTTAATTCATTCTTTTTTACGCAATATATCAATCGATAGAGTGAGAGCCAAGATCAACTCATTATTATCAGGTGTTAATGTTGAGTGGAGGGGAAGACTCAAATGCCTATTGAAATGATAAGTTAATAATTTGCAAGCAAGTGGTTGTTTCATTCAAATCAGTGCCAACCCTTTAAGGTAAGTTTCAACTACTGGTCTTCATATTATTCAGTTTCAGTTTGTCCAGAAACATATTCGACCTTTTCCCCGTACAACTTGACCATAATCATCTGGATTCTTCCCGCTTTCACTTTTCAATTTGGAGTCCTAATGGTGATACATCCTCCCATCCTCAACCAAATGAGAAGATTCATGGAACACATGCATCAACAATTCTACCTAATTTGAATCTACCAGAAAAAATATAAACATGGATTTTGGTATTGCCACATCATTATTTCAGGGGAAGTTGGCCTCAAATTTTGACCAGAATTGCAATTATTCATCTACAAAAGAACCATAGTGCACAATACTACATCAAGGTAATTTGGGTACATCGGGCATCTCAGACAATATCCTGGTTTCTGGGAATTTTGTTTCACCAAATCAAGGCAACAATAAGACTTCACATCTCACAAATTTTCCTTACAATGAGAAAGATAGAGTTTCGTGTCCATAAGATTCCTAGTTATAAACATGTTATTAGTACTTCTAGTCCTGCTGATTGTGGTATTGGTAATAATTGCAATTGTAATACCCCAAGGACATGCCCCAATTGTATTATGAATTGTAATTATGTTTTATAGGCTGGTGAGCCAAGTGTATATAAGTTGGTGGGCTTATGTGTTTATTAGACCGGAGAGCCTAAGCGTTAAAGGCCAGGAGCCTGATTTTGTATATGTAATCATGCGGATTATTAATAAAATATAAACATCGTTGTGTGTAGACCGACCACGAAGAAAGATTGATGGGGGACTAAGCTTCCACAAAGCTAGGTAAGGGAGAGGGGGCTGAAAGGTTGGGAGAGGGGCTAAGCTTAAGAGCTTAAGTCCTTAAGAATAATATTTTAGTATTATTCCAAAGCTATGTGAAATTCATGTTTTGTCCTAAGTCTTTGGAAGGACAGGTGACTTCCAAATGAGGAGGAGCGTGATTCATGGGTGACATGTGTCGACCCAGGCACATGCAATTTAATCCAGGAAATGAGCCATGTTGAGGGCTCGTCCTGCCATTATCCCATCCTCCGTCTGAGTTCATTGTTAGTCCTCCACCTGAAATTGTTTTGCCTCTGCGTTGAACTTCTGCATACCCTCACGCACCTAAAAACCAGTGGAAACCTGTGAACTGAGTCGTGTCTCCTGTGTTGATTGCTGAGAATCCCGTCGCACCCTGGAATTGTTGAGCCTTGCTATGTCTTAGCGTCTAACTGTTACAGTTTTGGGAGTCCATACCCATTTTCCCAGTAGGTTGTTGTGGCCACACAAATCCTTGATTGAGTGAGGCTTGTTGTCATTGTACATTTGTTGTTGAGCCTTGTGTTGTGTCCTCACTGTGCTGGAACTAGATGAAGAAGCAGGTTGTCAGGCATGTGAACAACACTCTCTTTAGGTGAGAGAGGTGGTTGTGGTCGAAGAGGCAGATTGTCAGGCCTATGAGAAACTATCTCCATGTGAGAGAGTGTGCTGAGGAAGTGAGATCTCCTCGAAGGGGTCATGTAGCTGCTATAGAGCTCTGAGAATTCTGGTCTGGCCTGTTGCTGAAGCCCAAGGCAAGGGAGGTGAACCAACTGATGGACTGTAGGATAGTGAAGGTGTATACTCCTAGGGTGGTACAGGCATGTGGGGAATGAGAGTCTGTGAGCAATGGGCATAAGTGACTCCTGGGAGAGAATCCTTCCTCTGTAACTATGTGACTTCCCTATTGACCTTGCCTAGCCTAGGAATCCCTCGCCTGGTGTAGCTTAGTCCCAGCTTAGGGGTGACCTAATGCTGAGAGTGATGAGCAACGCGGTCTAAGGCTGGAAGGTTCATGGAAGGTTTGCACGTAGTTGGTGGTGTTACTCCAATTGAAAAGATAAGTATCAGTCTGTGCTTAATTTACATGTTATGCATGTCTGTGATGCTTGAATGATTATCATGAATTCTGTTGCGTAGATGAATTATTGTTAATTCCATTTATTATATATGGTAGCAGTAATTATGTGTTTACTCTATGTTAAGTCATTTAACTTCATTTAAATGCATACTATATAAGTGTTATTTTGCAGTAGCATTGCTCCGGCCATGGGTTGAGGCCCGAGGAATGTTACAATTTGGTATCAGAGATAAGTGTGAACTCCAAATAGTGGAATTACCTGACCTGTTGGTGTCTAGGGATGTTACAATCTGGTATCAGATCCAAGGTTTCAATGTTGAGCCTGGATGGGCCAGATAAGTGGTCTTTGGACCCAAGGTTTTGAGTGGAAATCATGTTAAGAGGAACCAATTTTGGACCTCAGAAACATTCCCGAGTGCCAAGGGGTTACTTGGACGTGTTACGAAGATCAGGAGGAGTAATGGTAGAATAAAACTGTAGTTGGTGTGGTATTTGTCCACAAAGAGAGAGATCAACACTTGGGGTGTTAGATCCATAGGATCTGTTCGGAAGGAGAGGAAGACCTTTACGACCGTCAGATCCAAAGAAAGTGCAGAAGGGTTTAACCTAGAAGCACTTCAGACTTCACGACAATGGTGAAGCTGGATGCAAAGATATGAGAAAGGCCGAAACCTGAAGCTCCAAACACGAGGCTCTGAAGTCTCGAAGGAGATCTACACTTTAGATCTGGGAGGAAAAGATCTTCACCCGTTAAGATCAAAAAGAGAAAATCGTAATTTTGGCATTCAGGAGAATAAGTGTGTGTTCACCGTTAGATCAAGCAAAAGAGAAAATCGTAATTTTGGCATTCAGGAGAATAAGTGTGTGTTGAGGAGAGAACTCTCGAAACCCGAAGTTTCGAAGTAAGAGAGTAGGCGTGGTGGGGCTGGATGATGCTTCCCGAGATGACTTGGACCTTTCTAGGCATGCCACATGCCACCACCTGAGTTGGTGACACCTGTACTATGTGGACCCGGGGTTTGGGATTTCATAATTCGAATGATGGAATGGAAGCAAGTGTGAGAACTTCTGAAGTCCCAAAGTTCCAAAGACCCGAAGTCTTGGAACTCAGACGCATGAAGTTCCATAGTGTGTGTCCGTCATAGGATGTTGGGTAGACGTGGACTATTGATCCACCCTACTTCACAAGTTTGGTAATCAGAACTCGAGAGATAGTTGTGTTGCATTTTGAAACTTTCTGAAGGCTGAAGGCTCGAGTAGCACCTTTTTACCTAGCACTTGATCACGCTCGTGATCGCGTGGGTTGAGGCCTGAGAAAAGGAGGTTATCACCTGAAAGTCACAAAGTAGAGCAGAGCTAAGAAATTTCATGGAATCTGAACGTTTTTAGATTTGTTTATGAATGTTGAGGGATTTGTTAAGGAATGATGGCCTGAAAAATTCCAGTTGTTTGCAGAAGTTTAGCGAGTGCCAGAACCGATTAGAGTTGCCACTGAGTGCAAAGAAATGGAAGAGGCATGGATTGCTTCCAGTTCAGTGAATGAAATAAAAGGGATGGATGTCCATTTGGGAGTTGAAGGATTGAACTCCAATGGGCACGGAGAAGAGATAGATAAGGAAGGGCGTATGATGAAAATAATTGAAAGATTACAGAAAGATGCCCAGGTTCATCGAGAAGATAACATAAAGCTCATGAAAGCCAGAGATCAACAGGGAGAATTCAAATTAAAGTTGATGTAGAGTCTGGAAAGGATAGAAAAGAAGTTGGATAAGGAGAGTGACTCGAGAAAAACAGGGAGTCACAGGATCCTTGAGAAGAAAGGAAGATCAAGGAGTGGTGGTAGACACCATCATAACTCCCAAGGTCACTCCAAGAGGAGAGCACACCGTAGTTCAAGCCCATCTCCTACCAGAAAGCATAGGAGGTCTGGAGTAGATGAACTGAAAGGATAAATGAACAAGATTAAGCCTCCTTACATTTGATGGAGAACATAAGGAGGAAGATGTCGAGACATGGCTACTAGGCATGAGAAAATAATTCCAACTATAGAATTATTCCTCTCATGCAGAAGGAAGAATTGTGATGTATCAACTGAAAGGAAAAACATCCATGTGGTGGGATCAAATCGTGCAAATGCAACACATTAGAGAGAAGGATATCACTTGGAAGGAATTCAAAAAGTATTTCAAGAAGAAATACTTGACTAAGAGATATTATGACAGAAAGATGAAAGAGTTCTTTAAACTCAAGTTGGGCAGCATGACATTGATGAATACGAACGAAGATTTTTAGAATTGTTGAAGTATGTGTCATTCATCAAAGATGAGACTATCAAGATTCAAAGGTATCTAAGTGGATTTCCACCTTCCATTGGTGACAAGATTCAGTATGATGACCCTAATACTATGGAAGGGACGATAAGGAGAGAAAAATGCTTATGTGAGCAGTAAAGGGAAAAGCCTACTTTCCGGAAGGCTTGGGAAGACAAGAAGAATTTCAAGTGGATTAGAGGAAGAAGGGAGCTAAGCCATCCTTTTTCAGAAACAATCCTCAAGGACAACCATCTTTTGGAGAGCCTAGGAAGGGTGAAGTGGGTGGGCAAATGACAAGACCAACACCTATGGAGTGTTGGGGTTGTAAAGGAAACCATAGGTACAGAGATTTCCTCCATAGAAATGATAAAGTGAGAATTGTCCACAATGTTCTGCAGGCTGAAACAATTGAGGACATGGGCAGTAGAATACCAAGGATCTACATCGCCCTGGACAATAAGCAAGTTGAATATCAATCGCACATGATTGAAGTGGATGTTATGATCAACAACCATGCCTTTACTATTTTAATTGATTCAGGGGCTAGCCATAGTTATATAGATCCTAGAGTGGTGGAAAGTTTAAAATTGTCGAGAATTAAACATGGAAAATATTGGCTAGTACAGTTGGCTACGGGAACCAAGAGGAGGGTTACGAAATTGGTTAATTCTTGTCTAGTGGACATGAATGGACTGAGCACAAGGGTTGAATTGAACATTCTGCCTTTAGGTTCTTATGACTGTCTAATTGGGATGGATTGGTTGGACCAACACCATGCCATCTTGGACTGTCATAATAAGGCATTCACTTGCCTGGATGAGGAAGGAAATCGAAAAACAGTCCAAGGATTTCCTAGATCTGTCATTGTCAGAGAAATCTCAACAATGCAGCCGAAGAAGTGCTTCAGGAAGGGTTGTCAATTATTTGTAGCCCACTTGGAGGAAGCACCTGAGGATAAGGTGCCAAATATCAAAGACCATGCAATAATAAAGGATTTTGAGGATATATTTCATGAGGTACTCGGATTAACCCTGAAGAGAGATATTGTCTTCTCTGTAAACTTGATTCTTGGAGCAGCTCTAGTGTCGAAAGCTCCTTACATAATGAGTATGACGACGCTGAAAGAAATGCAATTGTAGCTTGAGGAGATCCTAAGGAAGGGGTATATACGCCTAAGCATGTCACCTTAGGGTGCCCCGATCCTGTTCGTGAAGAAGAAGGACGAAACGTTGAGATTGTGTATCGATTTCAGACAATTGAACAAAGTAACTGTAAAGAACAAGTATCCTCTGCCGAGGATCGATGATCTCTTTGATCAGTTGAAGGATGCAAAGATATTTTCGAAGATAGACCTCAGGTCGGGATATCACCAGGTAAGGATAAAGGATGAAGACATCAGCAAGACGACATTTAGAACAAGGTATGGTCATTGCGAGTTCACAGTGGTGTCATTTGGGTTGTCGAACGCACCCGTTGTTTTTATGTGCCTGATGAATGGTGTATTCAGGGACTATCTGGATAAGTTTGTCATAGTCTTCCTGGATGACATTCTAGTGTATTCCAAGCTAGAGGAAGAGCATAACCAACATATGAGGATGGTGTTGCAGGTGCTAGGAGATCACCAACTATATGCCAAGTTGAGCAAGTGCTCATTTTATCAGGAGAAGATCCATTACTTGGGGCATATTATTTCGAAGGATGGGATAGTTGTAGATCTTGAGAAGATTGAGGCCATCAAAGAATGGTCAAGGCCAAAGAATGTGACACAAGTCATATCCTTTATGGGTTTAGCTGGATATTATAGAAGGTTTATCGCAGGGTTCTCAAGGATAGCTCACCCTATCACTTCCTTGCAGAGGAAGGAGAAGAAATTTCAGTGGATGGATGATTGTGAGAGAAGCTTCCATCAATTCAAGCATTTGTTAACTAGTGCTCCAATCCTAAGGGTTGCAGACCCGATTGAAGATTTCGTGGTGTGCATAGATGCATGCAAAGAAGGACTGGGAGGATTCCTCAGTCATAATGGGTTCGTAATTTTTTACAAATCCCGGAAGTTGAAAGAGCACGAAAAGAACTATGCAACTCATGATTTGGAGTTGGCAGCCATCATTCACGCTCTAAGGAAATGGAGACATTACCTCATGGGAAGGAGGTTTGAATTGAGGACATAACATAACGGTCTGAAGTATTTCTTTGATCAACCAACCTTGAATGTTAGGCAGAGTAGGTGGTTGGAGTTTCTCTGTGAGTACGATTTTGATATCATGCATATCAAAGGGAAGGAGAATAAAGTGGTTGATGCACTTAGCAGGAGAGTACGTGAATTACATGTTATATCCATTAGCATGTATCAAACCGATATAAAGGGCAGAATTTTGGAAGCTGCAAGTGCAGACTTGTAGTACGGGGAATTGGTAGCGAAGCTACAACAAGGTAAGACGCTGCAAGGAGTGGAAGATTATAAGCTTGGAGTTGATGGAACACTCTTGTACAAAAACAGAGTTTATGTACCTAATGTCCAGGATTTGAAACTTGCTATTTTGAAAGAAATGCATAGCGTACCTTATGTTGGGCACCCTGGATACTAGAAGACTGTGGAAGCAGTCAAGATCCATTACTTTTGGCCAGGTATGAAGAAAGAGATTGATGAATACATTGCTAGATGTATGGAGTGCCAGAAGGTCAAAGCTGAGCACAGACACCCAACAGGGTTGCTACAAACTCTACCCATTTCTGAGTGGAAGCGGGAAGCAATGATAATGGATTTCATCACAGGATTGCCCAGAATAGGCAAGTAGCACGATTCCATGGTGGTGGTGGAAAATCTTACGAAATTTGCCCATTTTATTCCATTAAAGACTACGCACAAGGCAGCTAATGTTGCCAATATATTTATGAAGGAAGTGACACGATTGCATGAAATTCCCAAGACAATTGTGTCTGACAGAGACCCAAAATTTACCTCAAATTTCTGGAAAGGGTTATTCAAGGGGTTCGAAACGAATCTGAACTTCATTACAACCTATCATCTTCAGTTGGATGGGTAGACAGAGTGGGTGAATCGAGTGATAGAAGACATACTGAGGATGTATGTGATGGACAAACCATTGAAATGGGAAGACTACCTACATTTGGTAGAATTCGCCTACAACAATGGGTATCAAGCATCACTGAAGATGAGCCCATTTGAAGAACTTTACGGAAAAAAGTGCAACACTCCAGTAAGTTGGGATAACCCATTTGATAGAACAATAGTTGGGCTAGAGTTGATCAAGGAAATGGAAGAGAAAATGCTGAAAATTAAGCAGAATTTAAAGGCTGCCCAAGACAAGAAGAAAATTTATGTTGATAAGAACAGAACCCACAGAGAGTTTAAAGTGGGTGACCATGTTTTCCTGAAAGTAAAATCCAATAGAAGTTCCCTGAAGCTCGAAAACTGCTCAAAGTTGGCAGCCAGATTTTGTGGGCCATTTGAAATCCTAGAAAGGATTGGACCAATTGCTTATATGCTTGCATTACCTGCATCCATGACTGTACATAATGTGTTTCATGTTTCATTACTTAAGAAATATATACCTGATCCTAATCATGTGATTGATTGGAATGTGATCCAGGTGGAGTAAGAAGGTGTCTTGCAAGTGCATCCTGTGTGCATATTGAATCGAAAAATAAAACAGCTCCGGAATTGATCCATAGGGATTGTAAAGGTCCAATGGACCTGGTACGATCCCGAGGATGCGACATGGGAACATGAAGATGCTATGCAGGTAGAATACCCACATCTTTTTGAAAATTTTGAAAATCTTGCTGATGCTATGTGAAAGTTTCACTGAGGACAGTGCAAAATTAAGTGGAGGGAATTGCAATACCCCAAGGATGTGCCCCAATTGTATTATGAATTGTAATTATGTTTTATAGGCTGGTGAGCCAAGTGTATATAAGTTAGTGGGATTATGTGTTTATTAGGCCGGAGAGCCTAAGTGTTAAAGGCCAGGAGCCTGATTTTGTATATGTAATCATGTAGATTATTAATAAAATATAAACATCACTGCGTGTAGACTGACCACGAAGAAAGAGTGATGGGGGACTAAGCTTACACAAGGTTGGGTAAGGGAGAGGGGGTTGAAAGGTTGGGAGAGGGGTTAAGCTTAAGATCTTAAGTCCTTAAGAATAATATTTTAGTATTATTCCAAAGCTATGTGAAATTTATGTTTTATCCTAAGTCTTTGGAAGGATAGGTGACTTCCAAATGAGGAGGAGCGTGCTTCATGGGTGACATGTGTCGACCCAGGAACATGCAATTTAATCCAATAAATGAGCCATGTTGAGGGCTCATCCTACTATTCTCCCATCCTCTATTTGAGTTCATTATCGGTCCTCCACTTGAAACCATTTTGCCTCTGCGTTGGACTTTTGCATACCCTCACGCACCTAAAAACTAGTGGAAACCCCTGAATTGAGTTGTGTCTCCTGTGTTGATTGTTGATAAGCTCGTCGCACCCTAGAATTGTTGAGCCTAGCTATGTCTTAGCGTCTAACTGTTACGTTTTTGGAGTCCATACCTATTTTCCTAGTAGGTTGTTATGTCCACGCATATCCTTGACTGAGTGAGGCTTGTTGTCATTGTACGTTCATTGTTGAGCATTGTGTTGTGTCCTCACTGTGTTGGAACTGGTTGAAGAAGAACGTTGTCAGGCCTGTGAACAACACTCTCTCTAGGTGATAGAGGTGGTTGTGGTTGAAGAGGCAGGTTTTCAGGCTTGTGAGCAACTCTCTCTAGGTGAGAGAGTGTGATGAGGAAGTGAGATCTCCTGGAAGGGGTCCTGTAGCTTCTACAGAGATTTGATAATTCCGGTCTAGCCTGTTGCTGAAGCCCAAGGCAATGGAGGTGAAGCAGTCAATGGACTGTAGGACAGTGAAGGTGTATACTCCTCGGGTGGGACAGGCATGTGGGGAATGAGAGTCTGTGAGCAGTGGGTGTAAGTGACTCCTGGGAGAGAATCCTTCCTCTGTAATTGTGTGACTTCCCTATTGACCTTGCCTAGCCTAGGAATCCCTCACCCAGTGGAGCTTAGTCCCAACTCGCGAGTGAACTACTGCTAAGAGTGATGAGCAACGCGGTCTAAGGCTAGGAGGTTCGTGTAAGGTCTACACGCAATTGGTGGTGTTACTCCAGTTGAAAAGATAAGTATCAGTCTGTGCTTAATTTACATGTTATGCATGTCTGTGATGCTTGAATGATTATCATGAATTTTGTTGCGTAGATGAATTATTATTAATTCCATTGATTCTGTATGGTAGCAGTAATTATGTGTTCACTCTGTGTTAAGTCATTTAACTTCATTTAAATGCATACTATATAAGTGTTATTCTACAGTAACGTTGCCCCAACCATGGGTTGAGGCTTGGGGAATGTTACAATTTGGTATCAGAGTTAAGTGTGAACTTTGAGTAGTGGCATTACCCGACCTGTTGGTGGCTGGGGATGTTACAACAATGCCCCTCGTGTGCTTCAATTTGATAGTACAAAATAATTAACTAGATCACTCATTCGTAATGGATTAAGTTCTAGACCCTTGCTCATAGATACAAAAGCCAACTTTGGAGTAACATGTTCTAAAATTCTTTCCTGAATGAATGCATTGAACCGAGAGTCAAATATAACAATGGAAGAATACATCAATCAATCTTTATAACCCTACTAAAAAAATCCAAGTCTGTTTTCCATATCCTGAATAGCCCAAGATGCTTTCATGCTTGGTCTCTTGGTCTACTAAAACCACAAGTAAATGTAGAAATTTATTATAAAAGTTACATGTACAGGCACTGCATGTATGCAAAAATCAGCCCATTGAAGAGCAGCTCTTGCATCTGTTGTTGCCATGACATTTTTGGGTAGCTTATGTTCTGGTAAATATTCTCTAAAGAAAAAAATAATACAAAAGATTTATTCATATAAATAGCATTAGCTAAACCTATAATCAATATCATCCATTTTTTAAAAACAATTATGAACAAGAGACTGCTTTAATACACTATGTTTGCATGGGTGATTCGAACTCTGGCTCTTTCTCAAGTCAGGACTCTGGCTTTGTCTATAGCCTCGTATCTACAGTCTCACATGCTTAACTTTATTCAACAAAAAAACAAATTTAGAAGTGTTTCCTGCATCAAAATAAAATGATATGTCGGTGTGGCTCCTGTCATAATTAAATTGTAGCTGGAATCCAAACTACTCATGCAATGCTTACAACAACAATGAACCAGGCTATTAAATATGATAAGGAAGATGCCCAAATAAGTTCAGATACATATTATGCTGGAAAAATAACATATTAATCGCAATAGATCAATTACACATTAGAGACTCTTGGACAAGGTGACCAAATCTGCTAGAGGAAGTCTTAAAAAAATAATCACCAGCACGTCTGCGGAAAGATAAATAGATTGACCATCTTCTGTTTTTGCTTACTGGACAATAGATTTCCTGTACAAATTTGATAATAACGATAAAACCCTTGAATGAGATGACTCATTGGATATTTTTCAATGAATCAAATGAGTCATTTTCTCCATTCGGTTGTGAAGATTGAAACCGATTTCTGATTCACATTACCATTATAATGCCATGCCTTTCAAATTATTTCAAATTACCTTTACGATAGGGACATCGCTACTATACAGTAGCACTTGTTTGTTCATAGGCGCTTTATTTGAGCATTTTCAAGTCTTATTCGACCATATCCACTTTATTTGAGCATACGAAGGGAGTTTCGCCTATTAATAACCTTTTTAATCACTCCAAGTAGATAAATAGCCATGATTCTTTTGTGTTAGGAGAATAATCAACCACCTTAATTTAGCACATTAATTTCCAATTGCTTTACATGGAGATATTTATTCATTACATTATTAATGACTTACTATTTATGTTTAATCATTCATTAGTAATTGTTATTGGTGAATGCGGATGACTCATCATTGTTATTTAAAGAAAACTACGTCACCTGAAATGATTGGACTTGTTGGTGGTCCATAAGAGGATAAAATTTCACTCCTGCTAAATCCTTTTAGGTCGTGAGTTGTTAACATGTTTCCTTACATCTAAGGAAGACGAACTCTTAGCCAATCAAAATCAATTTTAAGTCTTACTCTAGGACCAATACGTGATTTCAACACATCTGCAATAAGCCAATTGTTAGACTTCCAGCGTGCAAACCATAGATCAACATAACAAATAAATAGAGATAGATAAGCACATCACACAAAAAGAAATAGACAGGGGGTTTGGGGGCAATGGTATTCTTTATTGCTTAGCCAAACCGTGGAGAAATGAATATAAATCTCGTAGAAGAACCTCACATGATTCTACATTTAAACAAAAATTACTCAAGTGTTTTTTAGTCACATGGAAGGCCAAGCGCTTAAGGAACCAACTACAAATGTAACTGACGAGTATGTTGTGTCACAACCCAACAATCATCACCTTGACAACAATTTCCTAATACCTTGCCCAATGAATCAAACATCACCTTCCTGCAAGCCAAGAGAAGCCAAATGCCACTGCAGCTTCTCTAACAATACTGGTTGCATGAACATGTCTGCACAATTTGCTCTAGTATGGACCACTTAACCTCCATTGAATCAACATAACCATAAACTAAATCATTGCAACCATTGTAGGTGATACTCATGCATATTAGATACTGAAGCACCCATTTCCATGCTCTTTATCGAGTTTTTCCATGTGTCCACTGAGAACACCAGCTGCATGTGAAATACTTGAACATTCCATCGCAATCATCAACCTTTCCTACTACATTGTACACGATACATATAATCCTTTCTTCCTTACTACTAGGGCATAAACATGAAGAAAGATTACAATGGAAAACTAAAGGGATATTTACTGGTTTCACAAAGTTCATATTGAACCTCATCAGTGACAACCACAACTTACCATTTTTCCATCTCTATGTACTTCTATGCCCAAGATTTGTTTTTCTGCTCCTAGATCCTTCAACAAAATCATAACCAACTAAGCCTTTAACCTACTAATCTCAACCATGCTTCACTTGCAACAAGCATATCATCAACATAACACCAAGATAATGAATATGTCATAAACACAATGATCATACTCACTTCTTAAAAACATTGGTTCACCATGAAGGAATCACGCATCTTGTACCATTGCATGGTTACCTTAGGCCATACAATGATTCCTTGAGTTTGCAAACAAATGTTTCTTTGCAATCCTGAACAACTCTCGATTGTTCCATGTACACATCTCTACTAATGATGATTTGTGGGTAGTAGGATCCCAAAATCTACATCCCTTAACTCCATCACCATAAGCAAGAAAGATGTACTTTCTTGATCGAATCTGACCAAGCCAACCAAGTGAGCCTTCACCTCTCACCTCCGGGATAATGTCAATTCTTCATTATATGCAATAAATGGGATCTCAAACCACGAGCTACCAAAAAACATTGTGCCACCTATTTCCCCCCTCTGCCCTTGAGCTTTCCCATGACAAAAAACTAGCCAAAACTCCCTCAATGTCACAGTATCTGGGAATACCACATGATCTCCCCTTATAACTTAGGTCGTCTAGAATTTACTAGTGACATTTCAAAAAACTAGGGTACGCATGCCTAACCAAGTCTTGCAACATTATGTCCATTTACATATAGTTAAAAAATGCCAACTCCACCTCGAACTTTGCATTCGAGTCGCCTCTACTCATCCTGAACCACCAGAAGCGCCACCAATCCCGAAACCAGACCTGCTGCCTACACCGAAGCCAACTCCAACACTATAGCTAAACCCCCCACCAGCCTCGACTGATTCCCAAGCTTCTTAACACAACAAGACACCTTTTGTACTCAAATCTTATACCCTACAATCCAAACCTTGAGAGGCATCCGAAGGTAAACTCAAAACTACAATGACAATGAAAACAAAGACGAGATTCCATAAGAAGTCAAGAACCACCCCCGGCCTCGAATATGCCCAATATGTCTTCCGTGTATAAAATACTATGTCCAACCATAGAGGGATTTGTAGAAACAACAACCATATGTTGCTCTAAGGTCTCACTTGTACCTTCCACATGCTTGGATGACCCGATGGCCTCCACTTCTATTTCGTGTTCAATTTTTTTTTCCCCTTAGTTATGCCACCATCTCCTCCTATATCTGAGATGGAGGATTGACTCGACACAATGCTCTTGAGACACTACATCATATGCATTTGGAGCACCTCACTCTGCTTACTACAACTCGAATTCTTTAGTGACTGTAATTTCCCCCCACCTCTTGATGAAGAGGTTTGGAAGACTTAGTGGTCCAGGTGTCCCCACTAGGCCATAGTCTCACACTGAGGGGAAGGGTAAACCAAACTAAGGTTATATTCTTAAGTTGACTTGAAAAAAAGGTGAAAAAAGAATTAAAATATAACTCAATGAAGAAATAGAAGAGTTGGAGGTTGAGTTAGGGTTAACTCTAGGAGTTAATGTAACTCAACAAGAAAATAGAAGAAACAGTATAAAGAGAAGGCTAGGGTGCATCTCTTGGGCATTCTGGATTTTGGTAATTGCTTGTTATTTCTCTTGATCATACATTTTGAGGGTTTTGTTGTTACAAACCCTTGTGAACAAATCAATTGTGAAAGATCCACTCACCTTGTTCCAAGCTTGGTCTCGGGGATGAAGTACTCCACCCACACCATTCTACATTCATCACAGATCCACCTATCGATTCAGGAGAGCAGCAGGGTCGTATTGTTCAGGGATTTCCAGCAGGGGCACACCATATCTTGAAGAAGAGTTTGATCCAGCCAATCAAGAGAGCTTAGGGGTATTCCGACACTTGGGTTCTATTTGCAGGTCCTTGACCATCATTTTGGAGGTTTTCTTGAAGAGTTATCACCATCAAATTTTCAGTTACAGATTGGGATGGCCTTGAGGCAAGGAGGACGTCTTGTGATTCACTCTTTCTCAGATCTAGGGTGTTCTACCTAGAATCTGGACATTAAACTTCTCCTAAGGGGTTATCATAGCCCGATCTATCATCCTAGAGAGTTTCAGGGGTTTTGGAGGTGTCCTTCCTTCAGAACGAATTATTGAGCTATTTAGGGCTTCAGGAGGGCGCAGATTGTATTAGGGTTTCAGCCATTGGAGGAGGAGGATTGAGTATTGGAGCTTCAGACTTCCGGGAGGAGTTTCCCTTGACCCAATCTACATTTTGGTGGAGTTTGTCACGTTTTGGGCATCTCCTTCAGCTGGGCCAAAATATTGGTCCCTTATCATCCAGCATCCTAGAAGGGTTGGGCGTTCACTTGTTGTTGGCACCTTGGGTCTTCACTTTGTATTCAACCTTTGGAGGCTTATTTTGTATTTTTGGGAGCATTTTGTAGCAGCTCATATCATTTATCTATTGGAGCCATCTGAGGACTATTTCAGATCTGCTCTATATTGTATCGGGTTCATGATTTTTCATAATAAAGGTAAGATATATGCTTGTGTTTTCCATATCTTGAGTATTGTTGTGATCTTGCATGTATTGGGTAGAGCTTATATGAACCTTGTCTGAATAACTGAAACAAACCTTACGGCTGAAACTTTAGTAGCCACCTGCACATCAAATAATCAATAAACACATCAGTGGTAGTTAGTGGTTTTAAGCAAAAAAATTGGCTTGGGATCATTACAGTGGTATCAGAACTCTGATCCTCTCAACCTGTGAGGATTAGAGCATGCATAGGTATAGTGGTATTTACATGGGCATAAAGAATAAACATGCAAGTGAAATAGAGGCCGAAATGGAGGGTTCAGGTGAGGAAGGTGAACCCCAGGGCTTGGCCTACCTAGCAAGAGAATTCAATAAATCCATAAACCAAACATAAAGTAAATTGGTCATCCACCTATAGGGGAACTATGACATAACCCACAGAGGACAAGCCGAAATTACTGAGACCTTGAAAAAGGTAGATGATAACTTAAGGAAGGTGGACGAGAACCAGACTAGGATAGCCGATCTATTGTTGCAAATAACTCATAAGGGGAAAGGTCCAGAGATATATGAAAATAGAGAGATTGGTGGTTCATAGGGTGGAAATAGGTACAATCCAGAAAAGGCTCCCATATAAAACCTTGAGAAGATTCCCTATCATCAGTCTGAAGGGAGCCACGGAGGAGGCACCCCACAAGGGAAAATGGGTAGCTGGGCTATTCCTAGACCATACTTACCCACGTTCATAGATGGATAGGCACAACAGGAACATGTGGATGATTTTCTGGAGCAGATGGTTCAGTGTACCAGGGAGTACCATGAGCTAGACTTGGGCATTCAGAGATAGATGTCCTTGGAGCAATACTGCCAGCTTAAGTTTAGAAATAAACCTAGGTTGAACCACAGGAGCAATTATGAATTGGAACAAAGAATGGGAAAGATAAAGATCCCATACTTTGATGGTACGGCTAAGATGACAGCACATGCATGGATACAAAAGCTTGATACTTATCTACAACTTAACCCCATGAGAGAGATGGAAGCCATCAAGTTTGCCACCATGTACTTGGATGGAAAAGCTCATGATTGGTGGTACCATGGATTGATCACACTAGGCCATAGTCGGATCATGGCATACACAGACTTCACTCAGAGGCTCATTGACCGTTTTGATCAGGGGGATCTGGAGTTGCATTTCAAGGAGCTCACACAGCTCAGATAGACAGGTGCACCAGAGGTATACATTGAAGAATTTCAGAGGCTAGCTGTCATGGTGCAAGACATATCATCAACTAGACTTATGATGTTGTTTACTGAAGGGTTGATGGAAGCCTTGAAGGGTTGGGTGAAGGATTTCAAGCCCACCAATCTACATGATTCCATTTGGAGGACGAGGGACCTAGGACCAGCTGCCAAACCAAAATTTGTCCCTAGACCACCTCTTAACACCGGAGGAAGAGATCAAAGACCTCCTGTGAACCTGGGAGGATGTGACCCAAGGGGGTTTGACAGGGGCCGTGGCAGAATAGATGACAACACCATGAGGGAACTGAGAAGGAAGCAACTCTACTTCACATGCAAAGAACCATGGAACCCATCACACAAGTGCAAGGGACATGGCCAGGCACACTACATAGAGGTGACTTCAGACAATGAGGAGGAGGAAGATTATGGTCAAATATAGAACATAGAGGCTGAAACCACAGAGGCAGTAGAAGAAGAGATTCCAGAACAGGACAGTACGGCTGGGGGGGAGGCCACCTTGGCATCTATCAGTGGGGTGTCCAAATTCAACACCTTCAGGATGAGGGGGGTCTTGTAGGGACAAAGAGTGTCCATATTGATTGATGGGGGAGCCTCTCACAACTTCATTGATGCAACATTGTTGAAGAGGAGACATATAACCACAGTAGAATTTGAAGGGTTCAAGGTAGAAGTGGCAGGTGGTAGCACTATGCCCTGTGACAAGTACATTCCAGGTATGAAGCTCACCTTGGGAAGGCATGAGCTAATACAAGATGTCTATGTGATGGACATTCCGGACACTAACATCATCCTAGGAGTACAGTGGCTTAGTACATTAGGGCCTATCACCACCAATTACACGACCATTGTAACACCCTGTTTCCCCCAGTTTGTAAAAATAACTGGACTGGCCAAGAACTGTGGAAAACTCATGAATGTGAATATGTGATGTGAATGGACCTTATGGAAAAGGTAATAAATGTGAATAACATTATGAATTTATATTGCAGGACTGCTGAGAGGGGATGTGCAGAAAAAGAGACCACGATGGTGGTGGAAGGCACCTGGAAAGGTGGCGTTAACTTCC
>SNQJ01S0153253.1:6745-29536 GCA_010110895.2 Picea sitchensis | reverse complement strand
GAGTGAGACTTAATCTCTTCAGACGAGATGAAAATGCCAACGCTATAGACTACACAGTACCTTTTCTTGGTAACCTGAGAAGGACCCTGGTCTAATCAAACTTGTGCCAAGAAAATGGTTTCATTGTCAGGACCTATGTTAAAATGGAACCTGTAGGGAGGATGCTTCCATGGATTCACATATCTAATATTGACCAATGGTGGGAGAGAAATTGTGATGCCTTCATATGGAAAGAAGCAGAGCTGAGAAGAAAATATGTGAAAGATACACGGGAGGTAGTCTTTTACTCAGAAAGATCGAGTGACTAGTACGATATATTCTAGGTTAAGTTCCAAGAAGAAATTTTCCACTGGATAGATAGGCTCCAAGAAGCTCCAGAGTTACAAGAACAAGTTAAGAGGACCTGTACTTGGGACACAGAAATGACTGCATCACTTCTTCATCTAGATCGTCCAGTCACATGAGCAATTGATTTCTGGGTCAATACCACATTAGAAGGATACATTATTGAGTTTTCATCCGAGAATCACCAATCTTTTTCATGAGTAGAGGTAAATTTCAAGAAAGACGCAAGGGGAAGATTGTTGAGAGAAATATCCCTGTGGATTAAATTTTTATTGATGGAAGAAGGGATGTTGACTATGTCCTTGACTGAGATGGTAGCGTAAACACCCTCGCTTAGGGTAGGGTGAGTTTGGGGTGGATCCATGGCCTGAGAGAGAGGAGAGGGTTATTTGAAAAATGGGGTGGAAACAACAAGAAATGGACTCAAGAGACAAGTGAGCCTTGAAAAGAGATGCCATAGTTGAGAAGTGGTGGCGCAACATGATAAATAAAGCAACAAGACAATTCGAGAAGTTGTGGAAAGACGTCGGACCAGGAGAAGTAGAGGAAAGACAGATGGAAGAGTTGCGGAAGATGAGAAGACATGAAAGACTAGCCAGTCAAATATTACGTGAGAGAGAAGCGCAGAGAGATAGAAGTCCCCAGGAGGGTGGACAAGAAGGAGAAGGTGTAGAAGAAAGAGAGGAGGAATTCGACATGGATATTGAAGAGGAAAGAGAAGATTCATCCTCGATGACAGGAAATATCAGGAATCCGGCTGAAGAGATAGCTCAAGTGGAAGAAAACGAGACCCCCCAAATCAAAGAAAATCGCCCTAAATCCAATGGCGTCAGCCCTAAATCAACCATACCCCAAGTGTCTTCTATACAAGTGGTAAGTTTGATACTACCCTCTTATGCTAGTTGTGTTTCAGTACAATTAGTTAGTCAGTCACAGCCAGGAAGTGCGAGTATAGGGAGGATATTGGGATCCCCTGGTAGATCGCAAGCAGGACCGTTAGGTTTTATTTTGATAGGAGAAGCAATATCAACAATGGTTGGTCATGCGGGAGGTTCGATTTCCCGATACCCATAACTCTGGGGTAAGGGAGATGAAGATGTTGAGAAAATCCGGCTGAAGAGATAGCTCAAGTGGAAGAAAACGACCCCCAAATCAAAGAAAATCGCCCTAAATCCAATAACAATGATGCTGTACTCTAAATCACCCATACCTCAAGTGTATTTTATACAAGTGGTAAGTTTGATACTACCTCTCATGCTAGTTCTGTTCCAACACAATTAGTTAGTCAGTCACAAACAGGACGTGCGAGTACAGGGAGGATATTAGGATACCCTGGTAGATCGAAAGCAGGACCGTTAGGTTTTATCTTTGTAGGAGTAGTAATATCAACAATGTTTGGTAACGTAGTAGGTTTTATTTCTCGATACCCATAATTCTGGGGTTAAGGAGATGAAGATGTTGAGAAGAAATGGTTCTTGTGCGAAGAAATATAGAGATCCAAAGGGACTCCAGATGAAAATAAACTGGTTAAATTCCAGACTACCTTGAGATTTCACACTCTCAAATGGTACATGAATATTATTGATCCAAGATTTCTAGGAATACAAGGTCAAGCATTCACACTTGAACATGTACGGACAAGGTTCATAGTGGAGTTTGCTACCCTGGGTCAGAACAACAATATTTGTCTGAGTTGCGTGAGATCCAACAGCGGGAAGGTGAACCATCCTAGGAATACATACAGAAGTTTAAAGATTCTATAGAGAGGTTAGCACATCCAATCCATGAGGGACATCATGCTAGAATATATAAGATTGTGTACTCGTTTTACCATTAACAATACACTTGTCACCCAACCAAAGGCCGAAACCACACTCCGAAAATCTTTAACCTCGGACCGAGAATTACTCCTAAGCAAACCTCTAGGTTAGATAGACAAACAAGGTGTAGCGATCTTCCTCCAAGGATAGCACTAACAATAGTCGATCAAATAGTCCAAACCTCTAGCCAAGAGATAGTCCAAGCCGCTAACATTGAAATTGGTTGTTGTAGTACCGCGACTCTAACTCTCCTCCACATGACAAGAATAGAATCAGAATTGCAAGGCGCACTTGTTCTCTGCACTGAAGATGTGTCAAATGAGAACTGCACCCTGTATTTATAGTGGTTCTTCCAGATTTGTTGGGGCCGACTCTCCTTCTCGATATGTGTTTGTTCAAGATATTATTATTATTTCCGCCAACTTTCTTATCTTGGAGGATAATAACCTAATATAAATTATTTTCTTGAGCCTATTGCACTCTAGGTTATTAGCCAACTCATTAGGGTTTTCTACTTTCCGAGTCTTCTATTCTCATCGTGTTTATTAATACGTGGGAGGTAAATACCTCCAACAACTACCATAATTTTAACACTCCCTCCTAGCTATGTGAGGTATTACGTAATGGCCTTGAAAACATACCACTGGTATACTCGATTATAGTCGCTCTTAGACTATCTCATGACTAGATCATATGCACCATCATCACCATCATTGTAATAATTCCCTCTAAAACCATACTTCATTCGGTAATTAGACATGGTTTTGGATAAGTCACTCACACCGTAGAGTGATACAAGAGCCATCATTCTAATCTAGAAGAGTATATGTTCTGAACCATTTTTTGTCCGGAAAATCTTTGTTCATCATTCGTCTCGATGATGATTATCTTCACAAACTGTTGATAGTATTTGAGGCGATTTAGAATAAAATAGAACACAACCGTGTCTATCCATAGTAGTACATAACTAATATCCAAAGGGTACACTACCCCACCAAGTAACATACAAGTACTTGATCATCAACGAGAAGCTAGTAACAATGGAACATATCCACCATAGTAACACACACTATTTTCTTCATAACAAACATTTGATAGCAACTCGCAATGTTGTTATGATATAAACCTAATCATCTCAATAATCTTTCACTCACATATATGAGCTATGAAAGAATATTTGTTCTCACGTAATCGCTGACCACATATCCACCACAAGAGTCTACATCTACTGTCATACGCCTTCATAACAAAACATCTAATAGCAACCTGCAAGCATTTAAACAATGTTATGATATAAAACTGACCATATCCTGGCCAATCTTTCACTCACATCTGGAGATCTGAAAGAATATCTACCTTACAGTAGAATAATGAGATATTCAATTATTCTCAAGCATAGAGGAATAATTTTCCCTGATTTTTTTAGCTTGGATCATTCCCCACCTTGGGCCATTTTCCCACACTAATCAAAAGTGCACCTGAAAGAATGTATAACCCTCTAAGGAATGTTGGAGTCTAATTTGCCCTCACTCCGGCCATTCTACACTAATCAAAGTGCACCTTGAGAGAATGTAAAACCCTATGAATGTCTCATTCCTCATCACGAGTTCGACTATCTCCTCACTCGGCCATTCTCCCTCCTCCAACACTAATCAAAGAGTAACTTTGGAGAGAATGTACAACCCCTAAGGAATGATTGTCCAAACCATTTCCTCCGTTAACCGGGTAAAGAGGAAAGATCATTCCGTGATCAACCTCCAAAATGTAATTCATTCTCATGTTGACCCTAAATGAGAAATTGTTTTCCATGAGGGTTTCTGAGTAACCCTCAAGAAGAGAGAGACTACCCAAGACCACCCCCATGTTAACCACAATGGGAATTCGCTATCTATGATACATCAATAATTAGACTACTTCCCATGTTAACCACAATGGGAAGTCAACGTCCGTCAGAAATCTCAATCCATTTTCCAAACAGAGCATCCGTCTAAGATGGATTATTTTTCAAATTTAAGGATGAACGTCTTCAATAATGTTTTTAGTGGTCCCTCCCGTTAACCTGGAGTCATTTCTTCCTTTTCAATAAGGAAGTTTTTTCCACAAGCTCCAGCTTGAGAACGCAAACTCTTTCATCTTGATAGAAGCTTTACCAAAATGTGCTAGCCATCTACCTATCAGAAGCTATGTGTTGGAGAAGTCATTTTCTCCTTTCTGGATTTTCATCATGGATAATGTAATGTTGATTTCAAATGTACTTTAGTGTGGAACATTGTGAAGGTTTTATGTAGATCTGAACAATAGAGCATAATAATAGGGAGTAACCTGAATATATCCATGGTACTTCTTCATCATCACATGAGATCCGACCTACCAGTAGTCATCTTGATGTTATAGGAAATCTTCACCACGCTTCACAGGCACCGGAGGTTCTCCACCAAGTTATCTCTTTGTATCCGCATACAAGGGTCTCTTTCCTCGTAAGTATGCCCCAAAGTCTTGAGATTTCTCTTCCCACGCCTCTTTATTCAATTTCTCTAGAAAAACATTCTTTGCATTCATCCGATGTGGTAGAAATCTAACTCACAAGGATGATATGATGACTCATGTAGTTATATGTCTAGTGTACTATAACAAGTAATCATCATAAATCTTCTCCCTCCATCCGAGAGAATCTCGCTCTGCATCCTCGAATGCTTTCATTCATAAGTCTTCCATAATCGCTCTTCATCACGAATTTAAGTTCTTCTACTTAATTGATTTTAGTGAGTTCATATTAGGTCATGTAATCTTGGGATTCTTGATACAATGACTAGTTGTTCGCTTCTTGAATCCTCATGTTCTTCTTCTTCATGTTTTTCTTTAGCTCTGAGTCCATGGAGTTTCATGATTCCATGCCCTAGATATTCCACTCTTACCTTCATCATAGGATCACATTAACTGTGGATGGATAACCAGGAATACTTTTAAGGTTTTTCTTCAAAAGTCTTCTTATGCAAATTTTGAACCTAACACATATCAGTTTCCTTCATGGTTGTGACCATGGATATATATATTTCATCATCTTCAATGGATCATAGGGATTTTCAGTTCTCCTAACCTCGCCATTTCATGTAAGAGTGCATATAATTGTCTCCCTCTCACCTAACAGTCCATGCTTCCATCTTCATCCTATTGTCTTCTGCACATATAATTGGCTCGCTATTCAACAAAGTCCACGCTCCGCCTTTGTTGTCTTATACAAACATCATGTAAGTCTTTTCCAATTTTCTCTTTCTGTCAGACTTTTTTTGCCTTTGCTTCTTCTAAGTTTCTTCATGATTGATCTCACTTTATCTTGCAATAGATTCCACATGATTTGTATTTCATCCTTTCCTGCGTATTATCTCTACGATATCTATTCTTATCTTTTTTTTCTTCCATAGGTCTAGTTCTTCCTAGAATACATTATGTTCTAAGAGATAGATATACAAGATATATACTGTGGATGATGCAAACAAGATAATATGTACAAGAAATAAGAAGAGTGTTGTTACCTTAGAAGAAGAAGTCTCTTCCATCCCCGCTTATCTCTTGTAGGTTCCTTTTCTTCAAAAAATTGATGCTTCGCGGATTTCTCCTTCTTTTTCTTTAGCTTGAGACAATGATTTTTGTAGTGATCATACTTTCTTCGATAGAAGCGTTGTACTTTTGAAATGTCTTTTTCTTTATTTCAGCTTTCTCCTTGAACCAAACCTCCTTTTGTCCCTCGAAGTTCTTGAATCTTACCGTGAAGGCTTGATCATCGCATTCTTTGGGGTTTTTCTCTTTACTGATCCGATTCTTCTGAGCACAAAGAACTAAAGTTCTTCAAATGTCTGAGCAATTCTTCCTGTGTTCATGTCATGGAAAATGCATCCAAGTTCAAAGACCATTGAGTACTATGTTCTCACTTAATTCCTTCTCTGAGATGATCTCTTCCACAGCTTGTAGTTGATCTCTTAACTAGAGATCCTCACAAAATATGATGTTATGTTGTCGCCATTATTCATCTTCATGTCACGCAGCTCATATCTTTCATACTCATAACTTGTCCAATGTTTCTAACTCCGAGAAGAGAGACGACTAGGGAATTGTACATATTCTTCGATGAGTCAGGATGGGAGTTGTAGGGTATCAAATGGTCTTTATAGAATCCACTATGATACCTTACAGCATTTATGTCAACATCTTTGAACTTCCATAGCTGCAACGTTTGCGCTTCCTCTCTTTTCCTTCTTCAAACTCGGTTTCACGATATCCAACACTTTATTCTTAAAAAGGATTGACCTCATCCTTACTCTTCCATGATCTGGAAGTTAGAGGCTCCATCTAACTTTGTCTCAGACTTCATAGAATAAGCCATGTTCCTTTGTTTTGACTTATCAAACCCTAGATTTGACCTCGTAAATTCAAACTTCATCAGCCTTCGGGTTTACCGAGAGTATCAAGAGATGTGTTGGGCTAGGGTGACCGGGACATGTTCCGATTAGGTCACAATCTTCACTTAAGGTGCCTCAACGAGTATTAGGTTTCAGAATCGCCTCAAGTAACCCTAGCGGTAATGTCTTGCAAGTTGCTTCGCTAGCAACCTAGCTGCTAGCCCCTCAACGAGCTCAATATCCTAGCTAATTATGTTTCCTTATAGTGTTTAGAATGAATGAAGCAGGTGTGGGCCCATAACTTGTTAGAATATAGAAGATTGTGTGCTCATTCTTTACCATTGACGACACTGCCACCCAACCATAGGCCTAAGACACCCTCTGCGAAACTCTGAGCACCTTAACCTTGACTGAGAATTACTCCGGAAGAAAACCCTAGGCTAGATAGCCAAACAAGGTGTAGCGCATCTTCCTCCAAGGATAGCGCACCAACAATAGCTAATCAGATAGTCCAAACCCTAGCCAAGAGATAGTCCAAGCCAACACTAAAAGTGGTTGCTGTAGCAGCTGCACATGCATCTCTCCTCCACACATGCGCACCAAACTGGGAATTGCAGTGCGCACCACTTGCTCTCTGCAATTCTGAGATGTGTCAAAATGAGAATTGGCGCCCTGTATTTATAATGGTTCTGCCAGATTTTTTAGGGTCGAATTCTCCTTCTGGATATGTGTCTGTTCAGTATATTATTATTATTTATGGCTGACTTCTTCTCTTGGAAGATAATAACCTAATATAAATTATCTTCTTGAGCCGACAAGACTTCTAGGGTTATTATCCAACTCATTAGAATTTTCTATTGCTTTCCGGAGTCTTTTATTCTCATCAGGCTTACACATGGAGGTAAATACCTCCCGCAGCTACCATAATATTAACACATCAAAGAGAATGGTATATTCATGGATTTTTACCTCTGACATGGATTCTTCTAACGCAACAGTGGATAGCCACTTTGACAGATGCCTTGGAACAATCAATGAATATTGAAGCCATGGAGGGATATCCTAGGAGCTTGAGAGTGACCAGACCCCCAACAGATGGAAATTTGCCACAACTACAAGGGAAAATATCAGCGCTTACAGAAACAATTCAAGAACTGACGATACCTAGACCAAGACGACCGTAGGTCTAGTGCACCGGATGTTATATAGAAGGACATATGGTGAATAAATTTCCACGAATGAGGGGAATGGGACCTCCTCAGAATCCGATGGGACCCTCACTAGGACCCATGAGAGGAGTTTTGAAAGTGTCTATGAATTTACCATTCCATAACCCCACCCCGTACCATGCTTTTCCAGGGAGCCAAGCAACACCAGCAGTTGAGTATTGTGATATTTGTCGAATCGATGGGCATGGGCCAAGACAGTGTCCCATCAAGAAAAAATATTCGAGAGTACCAAATATTGTACATTGTGATTTTTGTGCATCTACCACAGATACTACCAATCAATGTAGAGCGTTGGATGCACTAGAAGACAGGTTGGACCAAACAACATTCAGGGTGAATGAAAACCCTCAGGAATTAGGAAGAGGTTGAAGAGGTAAAGCTGGAGGACACTTCAGAGGAGGAAGAACTGGGGAAGAGGGCCAAGCAGATGTTACAATTGTGATGAGAAAGTCCATATGGATACAAATTGTCCTCATCTAAGGTGGCCATGGTGTTGTCACCGCAAAACCAATGGGAACGCAACTGAAGATTTCCCATAACTAATTGAAAAATGGGAAGATCATGTACGTCAACAAGGAAATAAACTCATGAGTTCATAAATCAAGAGAGTTAGTAAAGGACAATTTCCCAACCTCAATATCATCACTTGAGGATGAGAAAAGACAGAAGTTAATGCTGATAATCTACCTCATATCCATAAAGAAGCACCTAAAGAAGACAGGTATGACCCTCTAAAACATAAGTTGTCCTTTAAAAATGCCATAAAAGTATTTCAGAATATACCTAGCCTTGAAATGCAAGAGAAATCCACAAATCCTATTGTTTACCCTAAGATAGTGCAAGTCCCTGCTTCACCCCCCTGCACCGAGAAACCCTGTAATCACACCGAGACAACCTGAGAAACCTAAAAATGTAGTCGATCTTTGGTTTCAATTATTCTCTGATATTCTCGGGAATGGCCAATTAACAGAGAAGTTGTGCAATGTGTTGTACCTAGTTTTAGGAAATGAGGAACCCAAAGAATCAAGAATAAGGACTAATCTTCCTGAGAAGAGTACTCATAGGGTGTAGAGAAGGAAAGTATGAACTCGAAAAGAATTCAGACTAGTAGCCCAGTTAGATGAATTTGAGATTAAGGATGTTATGTTGGATTTAGGATCTGATGTGAACATTCAGCCTAAAAAGACTTTGGAAGCCTTAGGAAAACCCCAATTGACATATTCCTCAATCCAGCTAAGGATGGCCAACCAATATTTCATTTTCCCCATAGGAAGACTGGAGAATGTGGAAATAGATGTTGCGGGAGTGAAGACTATGGTTGAATTTGAGGTGATTGATATCATGGGGGATAAGGACCCTTACCCTGCACTACTTGGGATTGATTGGGCCTATGAAAACTATGCAGTGATCGACCTAAAGAAAGACACTATGACATTTGAGGCAGAAGGGATCAAGGTAGTTCAACCCTTGGATTTGTATCTAGGTCCCATATATACAGATCCAACAGACAATAATATGAAGGGAGAAGACTTGGATCAGTTGTACAATGTAAAATATGGAACAAGAAAAGATTACAAAAATCCTACTATTGATGGATCGATAAGTTGGAGTAGTATACAGTCAGTAGACGAAGATTCATAACTGGAATTTGACAGTTGGTAGCAAGGCTCATACAAAATATTATCAAGGAGATGCGCAATTGTCAGGCCAACTAGATCGGTTGGGACCAAGGTCAGAGAACACCCAGTATATGATGGAACCTCAGGACCTGATAGTTTTTTGCTCAGCATGGAAGAAAAGGTAGCGGAGGTTCAAAGGATCTCAGTACTAGATTTATCCCTCCAGGACACCTCTACCAGATTGTGGGCCAATCATAAATCCTTACTCAGAAATTGGGATGATGTGAAGCAAGCTATCAAGTTTAGGTTTCAATATAAGGAGCAACTGGAATCAGAGATGCAGACGGATTTCCAAGTTGTGCAATTGTTCAATAGAGAATCCGATTCTAAATCACATATTGAACAGTGTGTGACACAATGGCAAGTTGTGGAAATACCCTCTCTCTTTTGGGTTCAGGTATTTCCCTACTCATTAGGTCCAATCCCGAAAGTTTGTTTCATACAAGAAGAAACCAGAAGACAGACCATCGATTGGAAAACGTTGGCAGATCACTTTTGTAGGGACTTCTCATTTACAAGTAAGTACCCTGAGCTTGAAGTAGTCCTGCAAAGAATTAAATAATTTCTTTTTACAGACAATAGTAATCAGAAATCAAACCTAGTGTTATGTTCAAAACATAGCCTAGAACTTCAGACTAATCTTCACCTAACATTAGACAAGAAGCCTATAGAATTCTATAAGATTTACAGGGATTCAGAAAGCCCAGTTGATTTAGAGGAATTGGGAAACCTAGCCATTAAAGAGACGAAAGGGAACAGAGAAATCCAGAACACCATACCCAATCAGACTGATAGTTCTTATAATCACCCTTTAAAGTTGTGCAAAGTTAATATAGGGACCACAGAGCAACCTAAGAAATTTATGGTGGGAGATTATTGGGATGAGAAAACTAGTCAAGAAATACAGAGTTTGTTGTGGGAATATGGGGATTTGTTCCCAAAGACATTTTCAAAGTTAAAAGGGATCAAAGGAGTTATGGGAGAAATGAAAATTGAATTAAAACCAAGATCAAAGCTTGTGAGGCATTTACCATACCACCTTAACCCTAGAGTAAAAGAGAAGGTTAAGAAGGAGATAGACAAGATGTTGGAAGTTGGACTTATCTTTGTAGTGGAAGAAGCAGAATGGGTCAGCCCAATAATCATCCAGAGCAAGAAAGGAACAAAGGATATCAGGGTCTGTGTAGACTATAGAAGCCTTAAATTTGCATGTATGCATGACCCTTTTCCAACACCTTTTACTGATGAGGTGCTAGAACAGGTTGCGGGGAAAGAATCATACTCATTTATAAATGAATTTTCATAGTACCACCAAGTAAGGATTGTTGAAGAGGAAAAAAATAAGACCACATTCATAATAGAATAGGGGTCTTTTTCATATAATATGATGTCATTTGGCTTAAAGAACGCCCGTGCAGTTTTATCCAGGATTGTAATAGCATCTTTCAGAGAGTTTATTCAAAAATTTATAGAAGTTTATATGGATGATTGGATGATATACAGTCTTCTCAAGGAACATGTAGCGTTGTTACATCTGATGTTTTACAGATGCAGAGAATTGCAGATATCATCGAATCTTAGAAAGAGTATCTTTTGTGTACCACATGGAAATTTTTTGGGCCACATAGTATGCTGAGAGGAAGTACTGGTAGACCCAGCCAAAGTCATGGTTATTGTGAACATGCCACCACCTACTAGTGTTAAGTGTTAGAATATTGGATGTGCTTATTTAACCATAGACAATATAGCAATATTTTCACCCAACCATAGGCACTAATTCCACCCCCGATCACCTTGACCTTGACAGAGAGAATAATTTTGGTAGAAAATCAATAGCCAACCAAGGATAATGCACCAAGAAAAGATAACCAAGACTGACCAAAGATTCCAATACAGAAAGACCAAAACTATAGACTTTAGAACTAGTGGCAGCATCTCCTCCAAGACTTGCGCAAAAAACTGGCCAACTGCAGGGCGCACAAGTGTGATTCTGCAATTCTAAGAATTCTAGCTAAAATGAAGACTGGCCTCCTGTATTTATACTGCTTCTGCCAGACTGCCTGGGCCGACTTCTCATTCTCAGTGCTAATTACTTAGTATTAATTATCTCTTTTAGCCGATATCTCTTCTAGGGTTATATTCAATTCTTTTCTTGCTTCCGGAATATTCTAATCTTGTCAAAGGTCACAAATGCAGGTTAATACATCCCACAGCTACCATAATATCAACACTCCCTCCTAGATAGAGAGGTGTAACAAATAATGGTCTTGAGCACAAACATACCATTCAACTGGTAGCATCATTATAGCCACGCAGGCTAATTAAATCACGAGCACCGTCATTATTATCCAACTAGATAATCTCCATGACAACTAGTACAATGTCAACTGATAGAACACAACTGTGTCTATCCATAGTAATAAACAACTACTCAATCCGTGACAAACAGTGGAACATATCCACTATAGTAGCTTATCATATGATATCAACCTTCACAGAAACAATATCATAATATAAACTGAGTCATATGGGCCATTCTTCCACTCACATATGTGATATCTGGAAGAGATTCTTCCCTCAAAGAGTAAAACATCAACGATGGGCTATCTGGACTATTCTTCTCAATCAAGGAAGAATAACTGTCCTGATTTCTGAGCTTGGACCATTCACCTATTTGGGCCATTCTTCCAACACTAAACAAAGTGCAACCTTGAGAGAATGAGTCTGCCCTAGGGAATGCATGTCCTTGATTGTTGAACCTAGACCATTCCCCTATCTGGTCCATTCCTCCGGCACTAAACAAAGTGCAACCTGGAGAGAATGAATCTTCCCTAGGGAATGACTGTCCGGACCATTTCCTAAGGAAATTATTGTCCTGAACCAACCTCCAAAATGGACCATTCTTCAAAACTGCTCACAACTATGAGCTTCGGAAGAATGATTGTCCAATGAGGCAGACCAGTCTTCTTGACCACTACTGTGAGTGACCGTCAAGAATAAATATTTTCCTAGACCATTCCCCCACACTGGCCACAAGGGGAATCATTGTTTATGGTACACCAGCAATCCATCGTGTTGGGGTCCTATAATCATAGGCTATTTGTTTCTACAACTATTTGTTTGGCATTTCTCTCATTATGAAGACTGATGTAGGAGCATCACTCCACATCATCAAGCGCCATCCATCCAGCACACCCAGCGCGCGTTCAATGGAAAGGAGAGGCGCAACCCTCTCACTTTCAAAATTCAAATTGAAATTAAATGAAATTAATTGTTGTAAGGATGGGAGAGCCAAAGTCATGCATGTATGCAGGATGTGATTAGAAACCACCTTAAATGGTTGTAAGGATGAATATCTAGTTCTGATTCAGACTAGACATCCATTTAATGTAATTCATTGTGAATTTATGAGAGTAGGTGAGATGGAGGGAAGAGCTCGAGGAGCCCCTCTTTGTAAAAATATCTTTTTGTTTTTTGTTTTTAAGTTAGTAGGGTATAACAGAAGAGATGGGATAGAGAGAAAAAAAGAGGAAGTCGAGCCTCTGTAGTAGTCTGAGCTTACCCAGATTGTAACATGCATTCATATTAATACAAAGAGAAGTTTTTCCTGGACATGAGTCTTTGTGTTTTTATGAATGAATGACGCTTATGTTTTTTTATGTTGTAGATGTATGTTTGTTTCCGTCTGCAGGGATAGACATAATTCATTATCGTTGAGTTTCTTTGATTTTAGTCTGGATTCTTTGTTGCTTCATGCAAGAGGTTGCATGACAGAGTGTTGAGGACTATGTAAGGCTAAGCCAAAGTGCACATCTGGATTCTGTGGAATTCAAACAAAGAAATGCAAAGAGGGCACACCAGTTGAATCATTAACTCAAGGGAGAAGCCTCAAGGTTGTTGAATACCTTGGAGGTAGGACAGTGCAGGGGAAGGCATAGAGAGATAAGACAAAATCATTGAAAGTTTTGTTGAAGCTCTGTCAGGAGGGCATTGAGCGAGTGCATAGAGTGCACGGGGGAGAACTCTCTTTTGAGTTCTAATATAAGGGAAGTGTCAAGGGAAGACACTCACAGTGTTATTGAACACCCTGTAGGCTCAGCAAGGCATGCTTGAGCAGGAAGTTGCAGAAGAGGGCACTTCCATCCCTTCAAGGAGAGAAAGGGGCAGAGACCATTGTGGTTCAAGCAGTTGAAGCTCAAGGAGGACAAATACCTGTGTAAGGAATGCACTAGGCCAAAACTCGAGTGAAGTGTTGATAGAAAACCATCTGAAGGCTCGTCAAGCACAAGGAGTGAGCGCAAGAATAATTTTTTTCAAGTCCGAAGCTCAAGAGGTCGAGCACAGGAGTGGGAGCCAAGAGAGGACTTACTCTAAGTCTCGAAGCTCAGGAGGGACAACGTCCCAAGAACGTAGGTGAGACCAAGGTTGCAAGGCTCATAGGAAGGAGAAACAACAAAGTTCGAGACCTTCGATACTTAGAAAATCTTCCAAGTCAGGAAGAAATCACAAGCTCAGGAGGAAGGAGCAAAGCTACCATTAGATTAGCAGGAGACACGAGATCTAGACCATTGAACTTCACATTCAGATGCACAGAAGAGAGCACAAGGAGGAAACAAGTCTGAATCATCAGATCTTACCACACGGATTGATAGTTGTCGGATCTGGGATAAGGTGCACAAGGTTTAACCCTCGTATACGAAGAGGATAGAAGGCTCATCAAAGTCCCGAAAAAATCAGGACCATCCATCGTTGGAAGGACAAATGGAAAAGATCCACGTATTTCGTGGAACCGGGTATCGAAAGGAAAAAGGGAGGAGTCTTTCGAATTTGCAACCCATGAAGTCTCGAAAAGCATCGAAGCCATCCATCTTGGAGGATAGGTGACAAAGATACAAAAGCCATCAAGGTTTTGGAACTAGGTGCATAAGAGTTACGAATGAACGGTGGAGCACTTCCAAGAGAGAGTGTTGAAATCACGAGAGCCATCAGATCGTGATAATTTGTGAGGAGGATAAGGTGAAGGTTCCAGCCGTCAGATCTGGAATGACGCGTGGAAGAGATCTAAAAGCCACCAGGGATTTGGTTATCGGGTATTCGGAGGTGAAGACCTCGCCAAAATCCCAAAAGACAGAAGACCAAGATTTAATCTTGGTCGTTGATTGTTTGGAGAACTATTGGACCGAACCCCGCATGGTATCACGTTTCGGGGGTTCGAAGGTTGGGAGCATTGCATTTGTATCGCGAAAGTCGCAAAGTGTTAAGCGTCGAGGGCTCGTGCGGATAGGGGGCACATCCCGTAAGTGGAGACCACGTGGTTGAAAAGTGGCACAAACACACAACGCACAGAAAAAGGTCGAAGTGCTTGAAAGGTGGTGTACACGCATCACTGTGGAGGAGTCAACAACCTATTGACTTATTTCATTTCGTGGATTTGCAAGGGAATAGCATGGGAGTCCATCACTCCAACTCGCGAAGTCATGAGTTGTGAGAGGTGCTAGAGTTAAGCTCTAGCCGGCGATCACTTATAAAGGTGCTAACGAGGAGGAGCCATACCTGTATCGCATCTCAGGTATCGGAGATTTGGAGCCAGGAAACTAAACGTCAGGAGTCCCGATAATGAGAAACATGACGTGCTCAAAGGGATTGGCCCTAGGTCACAGGATAGGGGCACATGGAGAGAATCCAAGGGAGGAGCTAGAGCCCGTTAAGCCCTATTTCGGGGTTTCAGGACTTGAAGGAGCCAGGGGACTCAACAACGGGGTTCATGAAATCATGAATTTCGACGAACTTATTGTGTAGGCTTGTGGTCACAAGGTCGTGGTCACGTGGAGGGAGATCATGTCTGGTGTTGTTCGCGTAGACTGATTTCACATTTGGACCTGTGGATTTGTTCGTTGAAGGTTCCAGTAGGGAACTAAAGAGCCATTTCGTCTCATCAAGAATAGAATAATGATCCTTAGACTGGGAGGTCAGCGGACCCTGTCGAGGTAGAGGTAGGGGGTCTGCATTAGTTGTGGTATCAGAGCCACTTTATGTCTGTATACTGCAGGAAGAAAGAGGCAGAAGAGAAGAAGAAGGAAGATGGCTATTGAAGGCCATAGGAGTGGTCAAGGAAAGGACCGCCAACAGATGAAGAGTAAGGCTGAGATGGATAAAGAGCTCAGCAAGATAAGAGCACGAATGGAACAACTCACATTTAGGGTGAAACAGGATTCGAAGAAGCGTTGGGTATATGAATGGCCCATGAAGTGGAAGGTAAAATGGTCGATTCAGAAATTTTTGGCCAGAGGGCAGTGAAGGTTGTTAAGAGGATGGTTGAGGCATGTTGAATGCCTCAGAGGTAAACAGGAAGTGGTTCACATCTATGAGAGTGAAGGTGGGATAAATCTCAGTGATGATGAGGAGAAAATATTGTTGGAAGATCTCATGAACTATCAGGAAGGTAGTGAAGAAATTGTAGGTTGCAATGAGGAGGGGTCATTGGTTGATTTCAAGGAATGCCAAGTGAGCAGGGAAGAAATCCCATATTGCCAAGAGGGAAAGGGAGAGAATATGAGCTCAAATTTGATTTCATATCAGCAAGGAGTGTTGATAGGAGAAGCTTCATGTGATTCTGCAGACCATGTGAATGAAGATGATGACAAGTTAAAAACTTGCACCATCCGAGAGAAGGATCAGAGATGCATTCTAATCATTGGGGGAATTGAAGTGTTCGTACCAAGAAGCCCAGTGGAGGCTAGAGCATATGTTACAGATGCAACAACAACAGAAGAATAGTCAGCAGGAACTGTCAAGGAGGAGAAAACATTGATGTTTTCCCCAGTAAAAGAAGAAGAACATTTAGAAGAATGGCTCAAAATTTCCAGCCAGGAAGTTGGACAAGAGATAGTTGCAGTACTAGAGACTGCAGAAGAAGAAGTAGAAGAGGAGGAAGAAGATAGCATAGACTTTGTTGGTATTTTTGAATAATTTTAGGCCGTAGAGAGCAGGGTGAAGGTGCAGGGTATGCACATCCAACAAGTCAAGTTGGTGACAAATGGAGCATAATTCCAGTCTAAGGAGCAACTGGAAGAAGTTGGACTTGAGCCAACACAAGGGAAGATGACAGTCAAGTTGTCAAAGAAAGAAGTTGAGCAACATCTTAGTGAAGAGACTACAGAACTGAATTTTGCAGTAGAGTGGCAGGCTGAGGCCGTAGAGGAAGAAGATAGCATGGGAGATCAGGTAGACATGCCCATTGATAAGGAGGAAGAAGTGCAGTCAAGGGGATTGCATAAAGAGAGCCAGCCAATGGAGCAGCTGGATGAGATAATTGAGGAAATCAGAAGGCTGATGTTGAGGTCAGCAGCACAATGTGTTAGTATGGAGAAGATGAGCAGAGAAGAACCTGCCATAGCAGTACGAAAGAAGCAACAGCAACAACAGCAAGGCAATGGAGCAGATGGACAGCTCCAAAGGACAGTTTGGGATCCAGGTGGATTTCAACAGAGCTTGGAAGCTCATGATAAAGAGCTCATGAATTTTTTCGCAAATGAGGAGTATGATGCAGGAGCATCACTCCACATCATCAATCCCCAGCCAGTCAGCACACCCAGCGCGCGTTCAATGGAGAGGAGAGGCGCAACCCTCTCACTTTCAAAATTCAAATTGAAATTAAATGAAAGTAATTGTTGTAAGGTTGGGAGAGACAAAGCCATGCATGCATGTAGGATGTGATTAGAAACCACCTTAAATGGTTGTAAGGATGTATATCTAGTTCTCATTCAGACTAGACATCCATTTAATGTAATTCATTGTGAATTTATGAGAGTAGGTGAGATGGAGGGAAGAGATCGAGGAGCCCCTCTTTGTAAAAAGATCTTTTTGTTTTTTGTTTTTAAGTTAGTAGGGTAGAACAGAAGAGATAGGATAGAGAGAAAAAAAGAGGAAGCCGAAACTCTGTAGCAGTCCGAGCTTACCCAGATTGTAACAGGCATTCATATTAATACAAAGAGTAGTTTTTCCTGCAAATGAGTCTTTGTGTGTTTATGAACGAATGTCGCTTATGTGTTTTTATGTTGTAGATGTATGTTTGTTTCCGTCTACATGGATAGATATAATTCGTTTTCGTTGATTTTCTTTGATTTTAGTCTGGATTCTTTGTGGCTTCACGTAAGAGGTTGTATGACAGAGTGCTCAGGACTCTATAAGGCTGTGCCAGAGTGCACATCTAGATTCTGTGGAATTCAAACAAAGAAATGCCAAGAGGACACACCAGTTGAATCATTAACTCAAAGGATAAGCCTTAAGGTTGTTGAATACCTTAGAGGTAGGATTGTGCAGGGGAAGGCACAAAGAGATAAGACAGAATCACTAAAGGTTCTGTAGAAGCTCTGCCAGGAGGGAATCGAGCGAGTGCATAGAGTGCATGGGGGAGAACTCTCTTTCGAGTTATGAGATAAGGGAAGTGTCAAGGGAAGACACTCATAAGGTTACTGAACACCCTGTAGGCTCAGCAAGGCGTGCTTGAGAAAGAAGTTGCAGAAAATGGTACTTCCATCCCTTCAAGGAGAGAAAGGGACAGAGACCATTGAGGTTCGAGCAGTTGAAGCTCAAGGAGGACAAAGACTTGTGTAAGGAGTGCACTAGGCCAACACTCAAGTGAAGTGTTTATAGACAGTCATCTGAAGGCTCATCAAGAACAAGGAGTGAGTGTAGAAAGAATTTGTTTCAAGTCTGAAGCTCAGGAGGTCGAGTGCAGGAGTGGGAGATGAGAGAGGACTTACACTAAGTCCCAAAGCTCAGGAGGGAAAACATCCCAAGAACGCAGGCGATACCAAGGTTGCAGGGCTCATATGAAGGAGAAAGAACGAAGGCCGAGACCTTCGATACTTAGAAAATCTTCCAAGTCAAGAAGAAATCGCAAGCTCGGGAGGAAGGAGCACAACTACCATTAGATCAGCGGGAGACACGAGATCTGGACCGTTGAACTTCACGTCTAGACGCACAGAAGAGCGTGCAAGGAGGAAACAAGTCTGAACCATCAGATCTGAGTGCACGGACTGATAGCCTTCGGATCTGGGAGAAGTTGCATGAGGTTTAACCCTCGTATATGAAGAGGAGAGAAGGCCCGTCAAAGTCCCAAAAAAATTAGAACCATCCATCGTTGGAAGGACACATGGCAGAGATCCACGTATTTCATGGAACTATGTATAGAAAGGAAAAAGGGAGGAGTCTTTCGACTTCGTAACCCACAAAGTCCCAAAAATCATCGGAGTCGTCCATCTTGGAGGACAGGTGACAAAGATATAGAATCCATCAGGGTTTCGGAACTAGGTGCACAAGAGTTGCAAATGAACGGTGGAGAACTTCCAAGAGAGAGTGTCGAAATCATGAGAGCCATCAGATCGTGATAAGTTGTGAGGAGGATAAGGTGAAGGTAACATCCATCGGATCTAGAACGACGCATGGCAGAGATATGGAAGCCACTAGGGATTTGGTTATCGGGGATTTGGAGGTGAATACCCTGCCAAAATCCTGAAAGACAGAAGGTCGAGATTTAATCTTGGTCGTTGATCATTTGGAGCACTGTTGGACCGAACCCCGCACGTTATCGCGTTTCATGGATTCAAAGGTCTAGAGCATTTCATTTGGATCATGAAAGTCGCAAAGTGTCGAGTGCCAAGGGCACGTGCGGATAGGTGGCACATCCCGTAAGCAGAGACCACGTGGTTGACAGGTGGCGAAAACACACAGCGCATAGAAAAAGGTTGAAGTGGTTGACAGGTGGTGTACATGTGTCATTGTGGAGGAGTCAACAACCTATTGACTTATTGCGTTTAGGGGATTCGCAAGGGAAGAGCACTAGAGTCCAACACTCCAACTCGCGAAGTCTCGAGTTGCAAGAGGTGATAGAGTTAAGCTCTAGCCGGCGGTCACTTGTAAAGGTGCTAAGGAGGAGGAGCCATACCCGTATCGCGTCTCAGGTATCAGAGCTTTGGAGCCGGAAAACTAAACGTTAGGAGTCTCGATAATGAGAAACGCGGCGCGCTCAAAGGGATTGGCCCTAGGTCACAGGACAGGGGCACATGGAGAGAATCCAAGGGAGGAGCTAGAGACCGTTAAGCCCTATTTCGGGGTTTCGAGACTTGAAGGAGTCAGGGGACTCAACAGCGGGGTTCGTGAAATCATGAATTCCAACGCATCTGTTGTGTAGGCTTGTGGTCACAGGGTTGTGGTCATGTGGAGGGAGCTCATGCTTAGTGTTGTTCGCATGAACTGAGTTCTCATTTGGACCTGTGGATTTTTTCGTTAAAGGTTCCAGTAGGGAACTAAAGAGCCATTTCGGCTCATCAAGAATAGAAGAATGATCCTTAGACCGAGAGGTCAGCAGACCCTACCGAGGTAGAGGTAGGGGGTCTGCATCAAAGATGTCTAGTTTGTTGGGCTTGGTTGATCCCATTTCCCCCTCCATCCATTTCGCTCGATCCTTCATCACCCTGCTGCATCTTTCATCCACCACTGCACCCTTCACTTCTTCACCCCTTCACCAATTTTATCCTTGCATGAATAAACAAGCTTAGGCTAAAAGAAAAAAACAATAGGTTAATAATGTTAGTAATTAAATTTAGTATAGTTAGATTTATAAAGTTATGTTAGACTTATTAATAATTAATTAATTAATAATTAGTAATTAAGTTAGTTGTTTAAGTTAGTAATTAGGTTAGTGTTTTATTAATCAAACATTAAATAAAAACAATAAAACAAATAAAAAATACATATAAATTATAAAACATATAAAAAACATATAACAAATAATTAAAACTAAATATAATTAAAAAAAAAACTAAATAAAAATGAAACAATAAAAACTAAAAAAAAATAATAAAAAGTTTAAAACTATCCTAAGTTATTAACTTAGCCACGCATTCCCGTACAACTCGGACCCCTCCCCCCCTCACGTCACATCCCCTCAAGGGGGGGGGATCCAAGAAAGTGGTATTGGGAGGGACAAGTGTCACGCATGGTGAACTTTTACCCCCTTCCAATACCACTTACCACCTCAGGGGGGGTCTGAGCAAACTGCTTTACTCCTGCAAAACCGCCCTCCCAACTTCAAAACCGTTTTTTTGCCATTTTTTACCAGTCGACTTCCAGGAAGGATTCCGAGAAAATGGAAATGAATTTTAAAAATATGAGATAGGTTTTTATTCATAAAGGGATGAAGAAAAAAAACCTCTCCCATAATTTACATAGGTGTCAAGAGTATGGATAATCGAAGCCATATTTGAGCCCTATTTTTCAGGATTCCATTTTTTTCGGTTTCAGACATGATTTTGCGGGATCCGTTTCGGAGAGCTGGAGATGAAATTGGAAAAATAGAAAGAATTTTTTGTCTAGAACATGCTCATATAAAATAACCTATTTCATTTTATACATAGGTGTCACCGTTGAGGAGAAACAAATGTCTGAGTGTACCCCTATTCTCAGCAGATTCGGCCTAGATTTCAGTTCAGATCTTTTTGGGATTTACTTGCTATTTTTGGCCAGGATGATCGAATTTAATCTCTTGAGCCTAAGGATTGTATTTTTTATTTATATCTATGTTTTCAATAGATTAAATGGGATTTGGACCGGACCGAAAAGAAGTGTTCATTTTTGTAATCAGCTCACAAAGCCATAGTCTATCAAAACAGTATTATAGTTACAGGATTCCTGTGTCATTATGATGGTGAAGTTTTTCTCACTGTAATTATGTTTTCTCTGTTTTTCATATGTGTTTCTTTTATCTATTGTTTTAAAGAGATTCAAGCTCAAGATTTGTTTAAAAACAACTTGTTCCCAGTTTAAAGCAATATCAATGTTTTATGCCTGAAGGTCATTCCCGGGATTCTTAACTGCCCTGTTATGATCTGATTCCATCCCTTTTTCTTCTTGACCATTTACCAAACCTTAAAGGATCCAACACAGTGCCTACCTTTCCCTGTAAGTTCCCCTGTAGACCCTGATTTGATTGTATTAGATATCTTTTACCCCATTTCCTAATGGCCTTTTTCTCCTACTCCAACCAAACCATTTAAAAAACCAAATACCCATCCATCATAACTAGCCTAATATCCACACTCAAACAAATCTAAATCTGATAGAGAGATCGCTCTCTGAGCCTTGAATGGCTAGGTCCTTGACTCCAAGTAGTTTTGTAGTTACCTCTTCCCATTTCTTCTTCATCCTGAGAAATTATAGAGTGTTAACACATCGAACCATTTTCATTACGAAAATGATCGTTCTATCTGGACCATTTTCCAAACTGGAAAATGCTTGTCCGTCAGAAATCTCAAACCACTTTTCGAACTGGAAAGGAAATGCCCATCCTGGACCATTTTTCAAAGATGAAAATGATTGTCCATAAATCAATGATATGTCAGTGCTCCCTCCCAACCTGGAGAGCCATTTCTTCCCTTTCAACTAAGGGATTTATTTCCATGATCCCCAATTTGTCTCGGAAATATGAAAACTTTATTATGGACAGAGGCTTTGTCATGATATATGTTGTCTGCTATCTGTGGGGATATACTGAAGTTTCACTTCTCCTTCCTGGAATTTATCTCGAATAAAGTAGTATTTGATCTCAATGAGTTTCGACCATTCATGAAATATTGGGTGTTCTGATAGCCTTATACAACTCTGATTGTCACAGTGTATTATGGTCGAATCTGGAACCTGATCAAACAATCCAGAAATTAGCTTTCTCAGCCATATTCCTTATGTACATGCCTCACATGTTGCGATATATTTTTCTTCTGATGTGCTGAGTGCGACAGACTTGTGTTTCCTTTTGCCCCAAGATATCATAGCAGAGCCCAAGATGAAATACATCCCTGAAGTACTCCTTCTGTCTTCTGCACTTCCTACCCAATCTGAATCTGTGAATCCATGAAGTTGTATATCACTAGATGCAGTATATCTTAAACCATAGTTTAATGTCCCACGAATATATCTTAGAACATGATTTGCAGTTATCCAATGCTCATATCTAGGTTCCACTTGGAAATGGCTTAGTGTGTTTATGGAAAAGAAAATGTCTAGTCGAGTATTTACTAAATACATCAATGACCCAATCAATTGTCAATATAGAGACAAGTCTACTAGATCAGAATATGAGTCTCTTACTTTTCTTATATCTGTGGTCATAGGAGCGTCCATGGATTTGTAATCCATCATTCCAAACTTTTGAAGAATCTTTATTGCATACTTTCCTTGTCTAAGGAATACTTCACCACACTTTTTTCATACTTCTAGTCCCAAGTAATAATGCATGAGACCAAGATATTTCATATCGAAC
>SNQJ01S0153251.1:0-14295 GCA_010110895.2 Picea sitchensis | reverse complement strand
AATTCAATATATTATTTTTAATAATATTTCTTTTATCCTAAACCCTACCCAAAAGTATAAATAAGAACCCCTCTCCCTCCTCTCATACACTCATCTTTTCTTTTCATATTGGCGGATTGCTTCTTTATGGTTTGCAGCCTTGGATAATCTAGCGGCCTCCTTGTAACAGTCTTTGGCCTCCTTGTAACAGTCAGCGGCCCTTGTGACACTGTGTGGCTCCTTTGCGGCCACCTTTGTCGTAGTGAACAGCCTTCTTGTGACAGGTTTCTTCCTCTTCATCTTGTTGCCAAGTGTTGTTTGAGTTTTTGCTGCTGTGTGGAAGATCAGGGTGCCCTTTTCTCTGGTGGGAATGATGTGATTGTTGCTTACCCTGTTTATCACCTGCTAGCCCTCTTCTATTATCAGCAAAACCCTCTTTGAACGCTGTCATCCCCTAAATCTGTATTGTTGAAGGCCGTTGCAACCTAGTAAGGTGGTTGAACCTTTAATTCAGGTAGTCGTCCCTTCTTTCTGGCAGCCACTCTTGTGTGCGAGGGTTTGTAGGGTTGAGGATATTCTAGGGTGAAGGTTTTGATCAGTCCTATACTTCTCTTGATGAGAGATCTGACCCTAGAGGCAAATCCATGACTTTAGACTTATCTGAGCATACTCTACAGTGGATTCTCATCCCTCATTTGTGTCATGTTGCTCTTCATGCTGCAGAGGTAAGAAAATATCAAGGTAAGTCGTTGATTCACAGTTTTTGAATTGTTTAGATCTAGATCTACTCATTCTAATTCAGATCTAATTGTTCAGAAATAAGTTATGGCTATATTGCTTTATACTGTTCAGATCTACTATAGTGTAATGCTCAATGTTTAGATCTATTAGTTCAAATCTAATTGATGTATATACTCAGAAATATTGTTCAAAAAGTTAGATCTATAGTCATGCCTACTCAGAAAGTTAGATCTATTGTTTTCCTATGGTTTAGATCTATTGATTTGCTTGCTCATAAACTTGATCTATTGATTTGCTTACTTAGATATCTATGGTTCAGATCTACTGTCTTCCTATTGATTTCTGTTCTGAGTTTTATTTAAGATCTACTATGATCTTGCTGATCTAGTTTTTCAGAAATTTGAATAAGGTATACTTTATGTTTATGTTTCTTCTAACAGACGTCCCCAGTGACCTGAGGTTTTGAGAAGGTTAAGGCCAAATTACAAGAAACTTTCCCCCCTCTCACAAGTCACTCAATTTCAAAGGGTTCTTTTATGTCTTATAGAGATGAAGCAAATGAATAATATTGTGTATCTGCCCAGAACAAGACAACAAAATAGAAAAAGGGCACTTTCCAAGACCAAAATGATATTAATGCTTCATAAGACAATGAACTCTTAAAAAATATACCAGCTGATATAAAATTGCAGCAGTACAACAGTTTACAACAGCAATGATAAATTTGTAACAGTCACAATAACTATGCTTCAAAATGCTTGAGAAAAGACTAGAAAAGGTAGCTTTAACTAGGCTAATTGATATTAGATAGTCACAAGCAGATTTAGCAATGTCTAGCTAGCATAACATGTCACTTTTGAAGGTTAATTTGTTGTTGTTAGATGGTTGTAGCAATCTTTTGCAACAGCAGCAAGTTGGTAAGTGAATTAGGTTAATCTAAGGTTAGTACGAGTTAGTAGATGTTCCAAAGAAGATAGTTTGAAAGTAGTTTGATCAATCAATCACTAGTGGTCAATAGACTAGTGCCTTCTAGGGTAATGGAGTCAATGGTAGCAGCAGCAACTCTTAGAGTGAAATAGCAATTATAATACTTAGTCAAAGGAGATGGAAAAGATGAGAGAGGTGTTGGTAACCCAAGGCCTCAAACATCCAAGTCCTAGAGATAATTGCTAGAAAGTAAGGAAACTTTGGTCCTAGCGATTTCTCTTTCCTTAGACAAATTGATACAAAATATGCAATAGGCAATGTAAGTAGGGTTACTAGAGTGCTACAATGGTAGGGCTCTAGTATCTACTTCTTGATAAGGTGCTCCTTGAGAAATTTAAACAAGTAGAAAATTATAGATAAAGGGATAATAACTTATGTTTTTCTCCTAGGGTTTCAAGCAAGCAATTTCATAATCTTTGACATGAAACAAGTAAAATTCACCATAAACATTCATTCACAATAAAAAAATGCAGATTTCTACTTAATTCACCAAGAATAATCAAGCTCAAACCCTAGTTGAAGATTTTCCGCCATGAAAATAACCAAGATACACCAAAAATGTCTCTCCAAAAAGTTGCGCACCACTTAGTTTCAGCCAAACACCCTTAAAGAGGGCCGAATTTCAGACCACCACTTGTGTGATGAGTGATGATGAATAAAAATGAGAGTGATACCACCGCACCACACTGCTTGTATGATGAGTGATGATGAATAAAAATGAGTGTTATCTCTTATCTATACAGTATCAATGACCTTTTAATTACAATTAGGTCATAAAAGGCTTACATGGCCAAATTACATTTAAAAATCAAGCTTTTACATAAATGACAATAATTAAAACCCAATTTCATCTCGCTAAGGGTGATGTCATGGCTCTCTAGGTGACATATTAGCCCTGCAGGTGGAACCCAGCTAGGCCTCCTCAAATGAAAAACGCTTGGCCTCCATAGGCCTCAAATACTGCCACACATGCCAACTAGCACCAAACCGTCTCCTCATAAAATGCAAGCCCTCCCAACTGGATGACACATTTGAAGGTCAAATGATGACGTCAGTTCTGTATGGTCAACATCCTGGTAAAGGAAAACCCTCCCAACAGTCCCAGGACATGTCCCTCGGTGCAACGCCCTTCTTCTTCCCAGTTGCCACCCCTCCTGCTCTCTTTGCCCCTCGGTGGGTCACAAGATCCATCCGGGTTGGGCTTTCTGCACTCCACCCAATGGCAACCCATCCTGAAGGGATATCAACTTACTAGGGAACAATGTCAAAAACCAATTTGAAATGGGGAAAAAGGTAGGGAATCACGTCACTCTTCCAAGTATGAACAAGTTAAAGAGCATAATTTCCAAGCAAACATTATGAAATGAAGGAGAATTCAATGCAACATATTCAAGTGTTTCAATAATCAGAGTGACACATACCATGATACCCGGAGTCATTACCTCATGGAGCAAGACTTACTGCTACTTCAGGACCAGGCTGGTGGGATGGATGTTGTTGTTGCTGAAAGATGGGTTGCACTGAAGAAAACATGGGCCCTTCGAGGCCATGCTCAAGTCATCTGGCTCTTGGCACTCCATGTCTAGGACCTGTGGGACTCGAGACATGATCTCCTTAGCTATCCCTAGGATAGGGGATAACAATGCATAATCTAATATGCCTAAAATGAAAAGGGTTTCTTGTTTGATATGAAAATTCGTTTAAAATGCGCAAAACAACAGATTTTAATCAATAACCAACGTCTTCTATGGAGTCAAAGAACAGGAAAAGATAGAAAGTGAATCAGGCAGAAGATAATCTGATCCTATTCACTCAAGTCCTATCAAGAACAAAATCAATAACACATAAAAGTCTAAGAAAACAAAAGTTTCAAACATGAAAAAAAGCTTGTAGTAGTCGCCAATGAAATCCATGTCTTTATTATAAAAAGTTGTAGGAAGAACCAAGTATTGACAAGTTTGGTTAGCAACACTCCAAGGTACAAATCAAGTCACAACCTAGCAAAACCAATCACCACCATAGATACACCATGCTAGATACCATTCTCAATCTCTAGGGGAAGAAGAATCAAAGGAGAAGGGGGCGAAGAAAGCACAAGGGAAGAAGCTCAAGATCTCACACAATAAAGTTCTATTTTCCTTGCTTGTTACAAAGTATAGAACAAGAATGAGAAAGAATGAGGGAGAGAAAGGATAACATAGAAAATAGAAGGGAAGTAAAAATAGTAGTCTCCAAATATTACCCTCCTTTTTGAGTGAAAATAGCACGTGTATGAAAAAACTACCCCTCCAAAACACTCCCCTCCTTCCGTAATAACCACCCATAAGATAAACTACACTTATATATGGCAAATATCTTTTTTTAATGCACTTTTTCATGCCTAAAATAGACCCTGCGAATGTCGCAAAAAGAGAATCCCCTAAAATTAAACCTTAAATTATGGGATAAGTGAAGATTAAAATTAGCCTGATGAGCTAGGCTACTTTTAGGAAGGAGAAACTTTAAAAATGGCAATGTAAGCTCCTCTAAACCAAGCACTACTCAGTTAAGGTCATATGAAATCCTCCCAGTCCTCAACATTGTCCAAAAATGGTCGATATTTCCATGTGGGCTCACTCAGCTAAATATAGACCATCTCAAAACAGAACCAGTCCCTAAAAATTGAAAGTGCTCGGAGTGGTCTAAAATCATACACTAATGCTAGCAGAAGAACAAGAGGAGAGATACCACACAAAACTGTGTTGATTGTTCTCTATATCAATGTAATTGTACAGTCTATATCAATGTAATTGTAATTGTACATGAATGCTTTGCCTAAAGACAGGCACACTACCTTATCACAATCATAACTAGTTGAGAGAATATCTCAACCACACTAAACTAGGAGCTAATCTAGCACTCATCAAACAACCTCCTAAACCACTCTAGAAGCTTATTCATGCAGAGGCACTCTCTACTTGACAACAATCTCTACAATAACAAACTTACATGATTAAATATTAGCACACAAGACAAGTATGAGTTAACTATTCTAAGAAACGTTGCTCACCATACTGGGTCCCCAAATGTCCAGTGACCTGCTAAAAATAGGGCATCCTCAAAATCTAATGAAATTCACACCATAGTCAAATCCTCCAACTATTCCTCAAATATGAAATCAAATCAACAATTGTGCCACTCTCCAAAATCTGTTAAAAATAGCAACTTCTCAGATTTGCCTAGAAGAGAACCCAGAGCATATCTCACCAAAAGTATCCAAAACTATGATCAAATCATGCAAAGCATGACACACCCCAAACTCACCCTGATCACACCCCCTGGGGATCTTCAACCTCCCATACTCACGCTGAATACTTGACTGAAACTGTAATGATCAGGCACCTGCTGCACTGAATCACCAATCCATATGTACCCCTAATATATCCTCTGCATGTGCTGTGTGAAAGTAACCTGTCCAAAATTTGTCCAACAATCTATCCCTGAATAATAAAGACGTGCAACCATGTGCCAAGTCTGAAAGGCACTCAATGATCCATTGATGCTGCATCAATGGACTGACTAACAAATCCACTTTGTAATGTACTTGTGATTCGTCGATGCCTCACCCCGAATGATATCCATGAATGTATATTGTAGATTAATACTCGGATTTATAAGGTCAAATCCGGTGTTAGTAAGTGCCACCAAGGAAATGAATGACTGGAGGCAATAGAACAGTGGTGCCTATTGTAAAATTTCTCAGACCCAACCCGGTTTCAGTCTCAATAAATTTTATTGTAAAATTTCTCAGACCCAACCCGGTTTCAATCTCAATAAATTTTCATCAGTATAATGCCCAACCCACATTTCATTTGCTGCTGAAATGAAAATGCTATAAACAAGAATTTATAAAATGAAACACAATGAATCTTTTCTGCAAAAACTGAATGCGGAAATAAGAAACAAACCACAGAAAAATAACACAAGAATTTTCGGGCAATGCCCCTGGAAAAACCCCGAAGGGAAAACCAGTAGAGAGAGGGATATTTTAATATTTCTAGAGCTCACAGAAAATTATCTTTTACAGCAGATTTATACTCAGCATTAAATAAACGAACTTATCTCAAAACCTGCACAAATACTCCTCAAGAACAGTGCCAAATCTTCTCCTCGAAAACTGTGCCAGTCTTTTGTACTGCTGTATGGTTATTACAGCATTAATTGCTGTATGGAAGTGTCTGAAACTCATGCATGAAATTATGGGTTTGCTAAACTATGTTGTACAGAAATCTGACAGCATTTAATGCACCTCGATTTATGTGCAATGCTGCCTTGAAACCTGTGTGCAATTCCTACTGTGCAACCTGTCTAAAAGACTGTACAACGCCTTGATTTCTGTAATACGACTAGTCATTAATGTTGATAAATCCTCCTCAATTTGCATGCCCTCTCTTACTTGAAAAGTGCGCCCACCTTGCTGCAATATCTCTCACTCCTTCAGCTCTCTCTCTCTTCATTCAATGCTCATGAAAATGGTGCCTCAATCCCTAGAATCCCCTTTTTGTTCATCTCAATGAAAATGACCTAAACCTAAGATCTAATGGCTGAGATTAAATCCTAGGCCATCTAGATCTACGGTTGTGAAATAAAGTCACTTTATCATAACTTAAGTCACTTAAGTCACCTTTTCATTAAATATGCTCAAAAGTCACTTTAACTTTATATCTCATAAAGTTAATGTTCTAAGAATCACTTTTGGACATTCCCCCACATGCTAGACACCAATCCTATGTGGGAAACACTTGTCCGAACTACAACTTTTAACACTCCCTCTTACCGAGAAAAGTGTTCCTCACCACTCCCAACTTATATCTGAAGAAGACAAACTTAGCTCTCCCCAAAGACTTCATGAGAATGTCTGCTACCTGCTCATCTGTGGATATGTAATGAAGCTCAATTGCCCCTCTCTGAACGTAGTCTCGGATGAAGTGGTATCTAATCCCAATGTGTTTTGACCTATCATGAAAAACTGGATTCTCCAATAGTTTTATGCAACTCTGATTGTCACAGTAAATCATTGTAGGCCTCAACTGTTGACCTAATAAACCAACCAATAACTCGTGAAGCCATATGACCTCACAACTGGCTTGACTGTCTGCCATGTACTCTGCCTCAGCAGAACTCAGTGTCACTGACTTTTGTTTCCAACTAAGACATGACACAACTACCAAACCCAATCCGAAACAACACCCTAAAGTACTTTTCTTGTCAACAACACAAACTACCCAATCTGAGCCTATGTAGCCTTTCAAACCGACTCCATCTTCTCTCACATAGTCCAAACCATAATCCATCAAACCTTGTAGATACCTGAGCACATGTTTTGCTGCCACCCAATGCACTCTCCTAGGCTCCACCATAAACTGACTAAGAGTGTTGATAGCAAAATAAATGTCTAGCCTGGTGTTGACCAAATACATCAATGAGCCTATCAACTGACGATATGTCGTGGGATCAACCAACTCGGACTCAAAAAGCATTAAACTTCTTCTAGTTGGTAATCATGGGTGTTGACATAGGCCTACAATCCTCCATCTAAAATCTCTTCAGAATGTCAACTGCATACTTGCCCTACCCCAGAAAAATGTGTCATGGTTCCTGCCAAACCTCCAAAGCCAAGAAATAATGCATCAACCCAATATCTTTCATCTTAAACTCTAGAGTAAGACTTTGCTTGCAACCAACTATGAGTCTCTCTACCCCTGTAATGAAAAGATCATCAACATATAGCACAAGAATAAGAGTATCCTCGCCAACCACAATGTAGTAAAGGTTGGGATCCACCTCACTCTTCTCGAAACCCATCTACTACAACTAGGTATCAATCCTCGAATACCAAGCTCTCGGAGCTTGCTTCATACCATATAACGCCTTTTTCAACATGCACACATGAGACTCTTTCCCATGCACCTCAAAGCCCAGTGGCTGCTCAATGTACACTTCCTCCTATATGAGACGATTCATAAATGCGGTTTTCACATCCATCTAGTGGATCTTCTAACCCATCTTTGCTGCAATGGAGATCACTGCCCCGATCGAAGTATATCTAGTAACTGGAGCGAAGGTCTTGTCATAATTGACTCCCTCTACCTGTGAGAACCCTCTAGCCACAAACCGAGCCTTGTACTTCTCAATGCTACCATCTACAACATGCTTAATCTTATAGAGCCAGCTTGAAGTCACCATTGACTTCCCCTCAGGTCTTGAAACAACCACCCACAGATCATTCTTCATGATGGAATAGTACTCTTCCACGATGGCATCCTTCCAAACCTACTGGTTTGCTGCCTCCTCAAAAGTGGAAGGCTCGAACTCATTGATGCTACTCACCATAGCTAAACAACTACAAAACCTCTCTGGCACCTTGCTCTCCCTGATAGCCCTCTTGGAATTCCACACAAATAGCTTAGGTTCCTTCAAGGTCTCTTGAAGCCATTTTGGCTTCCTCTTCCTTGAAGTCATCTCCTATGGACTGTGTACCTCATCCCTACCACCTGAAGACTTTGTACCTGAAGAAGATGTACCTGTGGTCATCTATGAACCAATAACCTAGAAACTTATACCCTGGGGACATGTAACTTGGGACGTTGTCACCTATGAACCTGTCACCCCTGAAACTAGTGATGTTGTACTCTGTGATCCTGCACTACAATATTCCAGATGTAATATAATATGCAGAATAGAAATACTTAGCAAGTAACAGCAGAACAACAATGATATATCCAGAACAATACTAGAATAATACCAGAATAACACCAAAAAGAGCACCTTTATTAATGATAGCAATGTTCACTTGCCTCTTCGAGGGGGCAACCTCCAGTAGAGCAGAGCTCTATTACAATAATCTCCAAGTCAAAATATCCTATGCCTCCTACTCTTATTTATACTAATTCTACCTTCTAAGGAAACTTCTAGAGGAAGATCTTTCTAGGAGCGGAAGCTTCTATTAGGTCTTCTTACATTGACTTATTCTCCTTTATTTATTAGGCCTTATTAACTAATGTTGGCCTTTATTACATAGAAAATATATCCTACTAACTAATGACTCATGGAGAGGGGTTAGCATCGGGTCCTAACAGGCCCTCCCCCTTAAAAAGAAGCCTTGACCTCAAGGTTGCAGGTGCAGAAACTGTTGGAGTATGGCCATTGGTTCCCAGATCGAATCCTCTGGTGATGTGTCCTTCCACTTGATCAGCACTTCCTTGATAGTTCTGCCACGCAATTGACGTTCACGGTGATTGAGGACTGCTTCTGGTTGGAGCCAAAGGGAGCCTTCTACATCTAATTTCGGAAGGATGGTTTGGACCCTGCAAATGGGTGCCAGCTTGTGATGTCCTTGGGATTTGAGAGATGTTTGCTTGTAAGGTTGGAGCCGAAGAAACACCTGATCACCTTCCTAAAAAACACTTTCTAAACAATGTTGGTCCGCCTATTGCTTCATGCGATTTTGGGTCGTGTGGAGGTTATCCTTCAGAGCCGCTAGGGTGGTTTTATGACCTTGCAGCATTGTATCAATATATTGGACTGTAGGTGGGCAATGGCCATACACTGCTTCATATAGGGGTCATTTTAGTGGTCGTATGATAGGAAGTATTGTACCACCATTCTGCCAAGGGGAGCCAATGCACCCACTTGTGTTGTTTGTCCGAAGAAAAACACCACAAGTAGGTTTCCAAACATTTGTTGACCACTTTTGTTTGGCCGTCAGACTGGGGGTGATAGGTTGTGCTCATGTTCAGCTAGGTGCCCTGCAATTTAAACAGCTCTCGCCAAAATGTGTTGGTGAAAGTTGGATCACGATCAGATACAATAGAGGTGGGCATGCCATGTAACTTGAAAATTTGAACAAGGAAAACTTGTGTTACTAGTGTGGGTGTGAAAGGGTGGGGTAATGCACAAAATTGAGCATACTTGGAGAGGCAATCAACCACCACCATGATGACTATCTTGTTCCCAGCTTTAGGAAGGCCCACGATAAAATCCATGGAGATTTTTGTCCACATAGAAGCTAGAATGGGAAGGGCGCCTCGAGGCTTGATAGTTTCACCTCTATTATGTTGGCACACCTCACATTATGTGACAAACTGAAGGATATCCTTCTTCATGCCTACCCAGAAAAAAGAACGATGGGCACGAGCATATGTCTTTTGGAACCCTGAGTGACCCGCAATAGCTGATGTGTGAAACTCATTTAAGAGCCTTGGCTTGGGTGCTGAAGAGGGTGATAGAACCAAGCGATCCTTATATCTGAGAATATTATCCTGCCAAGTGTAACAGATGGGAGGATTAGGGTCCTCCTAAAGGTGCTAAATTATTTTGGAGATAGTCGGGTCATGGGTGTGTTAGCCACTCTTGGCGTACTTCTTCAATCCAATCAGGGACCGGTAAGGATTAGGCAAAGAGGTAGTCGTCCTCCTCATGTTGTCTTGACAATGCATCGAATACTATATTATCTTTTCCTTTTTGTATATGATTTCATAATCATAACCCAACATTTTGGTCAGCCACTTATTTTGTTCTAGGGAGGATAGTCATTGCTCCAAAAAATATTTGAGACTATGGTGATCTGTTTTGATCTGCAAACGACGTCCCAAGAGATATGGTCCTCATGTGTGCATCGCATGGAGAATGGCCATCATTTCTTTTTCATACTAAGATCTGCCCAGATTGCGGCCACTCAACGCTTGGCTAGTAAGGCCAAAGGTCGACCATCTTGTGTGAGTATTGCGCCCATACCAGTGCCAGAAGCATCTGATTCCACCACAAAAGTTTTGTTGAAGTCAGGAGTAGGAGAGGAGTAGAGCACATGGCCCTCTTTAACTCTGTGAAGACTTGCTCAGCAGCAGGTGTCCAATGAAATGCATTCTTCTTAAGGAGGTTGGTCAAGGGCTTAACAATTTTTCCATAATGGTGGACAAATTACCTATAATATCATGTGAGACCAAGAAAACCTTTTAGGCATTTTAAGGTCGTGGGTCACGACACTCCTGCATCGCTTGGCTCTTTTTGGGTCCACTTTTACCCCTTTGTGACTGACAATGTGTCCCAGGCATTCCAATTCACTGGCTCCAAATGAACATTTGATCTTTTTGACAAACAATTGGTTTTCCTGCAGCAAGTGAAGGACTTTGTCCACATGAAGAAGGTGGTTATCCTAAGTGCGATTGTAAATGAGGATGTCATCAAAGAAGACCAAGACAAACTTCTGAAGGTAATGTTTCAATAGTTTATTCATGAGACTTTGAAAGGTGGATGGGGCATTGCAAAGGCCAAAAGGCATGACTAAGAATACATAATGTCCTTCATGAGTTATGAAAGCAATCTTCGGAATATATGCCTCCTTCATCCGAATCTGGTGATAGCTTGAGCGAAGGTCTAATTTTGTGAAAACACAGGCACCTTGGAGTTCATCCAACAGATCATCAATGACAGGAATGCAAAACTTATCTTTGATGGTCAGTTTATTCAGGGCACATGCGCCAAGTACCTTCTTTCTTTAAGACCATCACCACGAGTGAAGAATATGGGTTAGTACTAGGGTGAATTACCCCCGCCTCTAGTAATTCATCTGCCATCTTTTCTATTTCATTTTTTTGAGCAAATGGATATCTGTAGGGATGTACAATGGGGGGTTGACTGCCCAGAAGGAGAGGGATGCTAAGATCATGCTCACCCCTGGAAGGAGGTAAGGTCGTGGGAACCTCAAAGACCATGGGGTACTTGTCCAAGATGAGTTGCAGACTAGGAGGAACGACCTGAGAGGCCTTTTCAGTGACCTGGATGGCATTAAATTGAGCAATCACACCATGATGGCCTTTCTTCAATAGTTTTTCCATCCTGTGAAAGTTGATGATTTCAGGATAGCCCACTTGGAGACCTCGGAGGGTATAGGGGTGAGCATCTTGGGTGAATCTCATATATAATTCTTGATAATCCATTGTGATTGGCCCCAAAGTGAAAATCCATTCCACTCCTAATACAATATCACAACCACCCATGGCAATAGAGAATATGTGAGTTTGCATACAATAATCACCCATTTGGAGTTTGACATTCTCACAGCGGCCCCCACACTTCATAGTACCACCATTGGCGATGAGGATTTGAAAATTAGAAACAGGGCGGACAAAGCAATGGATCTCATCAACAAACCTGCAATGAATAAAATTATGGGTGCTACCACTATCAATCAATACCACCACCGGCCTATGTTTGATGTAGGCCTTGAGCTTCAATGTTTTGGGGCCGAAATACCCAAGAGTGCATGAAGCGATATGACGGGTTCCTCTGGTTCCACAGGGTTTACCACTGGAGCTTCGACGTGATCACTTGGTTGAGCCTCCTCTAGGTCAAGAACCTCAACTGATGGGATGTTTTCATAGGGAGAGGAAGTTGATGCATCAATCTGGAAGAACTTTTGTTCTCTACATTTATGCCATGAGGAATACTTCTCATCACAATGGTAGCAAAGTCCTTGCTTGCGGCGTTCCACCATTTCTACTGGAGATACCTTTTGGACCTTCAATGTTTGTGTCGGAGTTGGATGAGCCTCGGAGCAAGGATGGGTGAGAAATGGAGCCTTCATGGGTGGGCCCTAAAGGATGGTCTCGGCTTCCTTTGCTAATTGACATGCCTACAACCAGGTAATAAGATGATGCATGTTCACATGAGCCCGGATGGCTTCCTTTAAGCCACTGATAAAATATTCAAGGTAAAATGCATCAGATAAACCCTCCATCTTGATAGCAAACTGTTCAAATGTCATGATGAAATCTGTCACTAATCTAGTTTGGCGTAGCTTGGTGAGCCTACCGAAAAAATGTGATTCCCTATCAAAACGGGTACAAACTGCTTTAGTGAACATGTTCCAAGTGGGTATTCCTGGAAACATTTCTTATGCCACTGCCACCACTGCCAACGTTCTTGATCCAGGTACAAAACCCCTAGATGGAGTTTGGTCTCACCATCCCAAATATTATGGAGGGAGAAGTATTGTTCCATTTGAGAGACCCACCCTGCTAGCTTGGATACATAGAATTTATGCATGTCAACTTTAGGTACCTTATTCCAAGATTGTGGAGAATCCCAAGGGGAGTGGGACGAATGAGTATGCTCATAATGGGAATGTTGAGGGTCCTATGCATTGGGCTCGACCTGCTTACCTTTTGTGAATTGTTGCATGGATTCACAGATGGCTACTTTGACTTCTGTTTGGAGGGACTCTTTGACTTCGACTCGTATGGTAGTGGTGATGGATTCCATTTTCGTTTCTAAGCTGGACAACCTAGTTTCCTAGTCTTCTTGGGTCTGAGCTCTAGTGGTTGGCATGGTAGATACTTAGGTAGTGGATGAGGTGTCGGGACAGAAATCGGGGCCACAAAAAGTGAGATGTACCAGGGTGATTAGGACAAGGAGAGGAGTCCAATGGGGTAGGTGTCAAATAAGGGTGTCTCGGAAAGGGGTGGGACCGTGGGGAAAAAAGGCTTAAAAGTGAAGGGTATCACTGTGATCAGAATGAAGAGAGGAATGCAATGGACTAGGTTACCAATAAGGGTGTTGACGGGCCCTAGACTCCACTCCTGCGGAGTTATACTCCGCCCTGAATACTTATGCAGTGGCGGAATTCCCAAATTCTCAATAATAAAAAAATGTTGGCAGTGAGTGTTTCTGCGGCGAAGAAATGTGACGAGCCAATTTGTAATGCCATAGATCAATTGTTGTCGTCCCAAGGGTTATGGTGTGCAGGGTCTCTACTAGCAAGGGTTTTCCCTGTGCTATAGCTCTCTTATATATGTGTGGCGTCCGACAGTAGTACTCGACCCAATATCTCAGGGGACCAACTAAGGAGGCTAGACCGTACCCTTAGTCGTACTACCCGACTACCCAAGTACTAGAGAGTCTCTTCCCAAGTACTATTCTCGGTGACACTATAGCAGTCAGGCGATCGATCGATTTATCTACGGAGGGCTTCAGGATGCCTAGGTTGATCCATATATAGGTGATGTCGGATGCGCTACCACTCAAAGGGGTACCAACAGGAGTTACAAGGGTAGACAAAAAATGTGCGCTTAAGAACCACTTATATTTCTTGCGTGTATGACTCCCCGACCGCGGGTTTATGCGCGTAACGACATATCTCTGTAGATTAAAGACGTTGGAATACGTCTCTACCCTAAAAACAATTTACCCCACAAGTCTTGCCCGGGAAATCACTTTGATACCACTTGCAATATTCCAGATGTAATATAATATGCAGAACAAAAATATTTAGCAAGTAATAGCAGAACAACAATGATATATCCAGAGCAATACCAGAATAATACCATAATAACATCAAAAAGAGCACCTTTATTAATGATAGCAATGTTCACTTGCCTCTTCGAGGGGGCAACCTCCAGCAGAGCAAAGCTCTATTACAATAATCTCCAAGAGAAAATATCCAATGCCTTCTACTCTTATTTATATTAATTCTACCTTCTAAGGAAACTTCTAGAGGAAGATCTTTCTAGAAGCGGAAGCTTTTATTAGGTCTTCTTACATTGACTTATT
>SNQJ01S0153250.1:11386-31706 GCA_010110895.2 Picea sitchensis | reverse complement strand
CTCTCTATTTTCTCTAGCACCTACTAGAAGGAAGCACCAACTCCCTGGTTTCTCTAGCACCCACTAGAAGGAAGCACCAACTCCCTGGTTTGTCTAGCACCCACTAGAAGGAAGCACCAAATCCTTGGTTTCTCTAGCACCCACTAGAAGGAAGCAAAAACTCCCTAAGTGTTCCAGCACCAACTGGATGGAAGCAACAACTTCCAGTCACACATGCACCAACTTGTAAAACAAAGAACAACAGTTCTCCCTTGCACCACCTTTCCACCCTGGTTTTTCTGGCTGCAACCATATGGAAGCTTCAACTCCCTGTGTTCAAGCACCCACTTGAACCTCTGAGGACAATAGTCCTCCCTAACACCTCCCAACCACCCTGAAATATAAATATTTTCTACTGAAACTTATTATAGTGATTCAATAGTTGTCATTGGCTTACCAGGCTGATCACTGTTCTTCTATGCTTCTCTACTCTCCTATATCAATGTCTCTTTGTCTGCATCTTCTTGCACTTTTTGATCTTCTGTTTTTCTCTACAAGTGCACCTTAGGCTTCTTTTACTGTCTCATTTATGCATCTCTGTTCTTTGCTTCTGTTGCGCTTTATGCTCTGTGCGCCATATCCCATCTATGCACCATTCCTCTTCTGTGCATTTAAGCTCCTGCACTCTGCCTCCTTCTACACACCTGAATCACTCTCAACAACAACCCCCATCTCTCCTTTGTTCTTCATTCTTATAGTCTCTATGCAGCTTGTGCATACTCTATGTGCAATCCATCTCCATGCTCTTCACGCCGCCATTGTTCTCCACATTGGGATATTCACTACCACTCCACATTGCCACCACTTCACTACCTCGAGCATCAACACAATCTCTCTGTTCTGCATGTTATCCTCATGTCGAGTCCTCTTCCAGATCATCATTGCAACTCTTCAAATTCTCTATCCATTAAACCCATGCGTCCATCATCACTGGGTGTTATGATGAGATTCCTTAGCCTGTCTAGTAGTCGAGACTCTTCGTCTTCTCTATCATGGTCGAGCTCATCCCCTCTCTTGTAGTTACAGGCTTCAACGCTCTTCCATCTGTCAATCGCCTCTATGAACAGTCTTCATTCCACTGGAAGATGCCTTGAGACTCTTCATCTCCTCTGGCAATCACACTGAGGCGTCTTTGATTTTTCTATGCAGAAACAATCAGTGGTTTCTGGAAGTTACACTATGAACCTCTTGAGCCTTATGCCTTTGGCACCTTTCACCTTTCCTTTCACATGTGGCCTCAGGTGGTGACCACACGCCTGTTCAGAAGGTGCTTTCATGATTCACATTTCGACAATTCTTGTTGTGAGGCATCTCGATTCTCCAAGTTGCGATCTACGAAGTGGATATTAGCTTCATGCTAGCTCCTCCCTTGAGCCTTCATAAATGTGACCATAGGTTATGATCATGGGCCAATTCTGTACACGCATTTCACATTTCATGTTTCGGGGATTCTGTAAAGGTTCGTCTCGAATCTCCATGTCCCAAACTCTGAAATGGAGCTTGTCTCTTCGAGCGCTTCTCTACAACTCTTCGACGATGTGACCATCGGTAGTGACCAGGATATTATTCATAAAGTGCTTTCACAATTTCGGCATTCCTATGATGAAGGGTCTCGACACTCCAAGTCCCGATCACCTAAATGGAGCTTGGTTGCACTAGCTCCTTCCTCCATCTTCCACAGATGTGATCACTGATTGTGACCATAGACTTATTCAAAACTACATTTCACAATTTTGCGTTTTGCGAATTTGTTGTGAGTCACTCTGACTCTTCCAACTCCCGATCATGAAATGGATCCTTTCAACTTGTAAGCTCCTTCCTTCACATGCCCACAATTTTTCCCAAGTGTTTATCCATAAAGTGCTTTCGCGATTTCGCATTTCGGCACTTCGACATTTCAGCATTCCTGGGGTGAAGTGTTTCGACACTCCAACTCCCCGTATCTGAAACCTACACCAAAAGGTGTTTTTCGCATTTTGGCATTCCGACATTTCGACATTCCTTTGGTGAAGTGTTTCAACACTCCAACTCCCAGTATCCGAAACCTACACCAAAAGGTGTTTTTCGCATTTCAACATTCCTGTGGTGAAGTGTTTTGACACTCCAACTCCCGGTATCCGAAACCTACACCAAAAGGTGTTTTTTCGCATTTCGGCATTCCGACATTTCGACACTCCTGTGGTGAAGTGTTTCGACACTTGACTCCTCCAACTCCCGGTATCCGGAACTCCGAAATGGAGTTATTTCCCGGTCTGCGAAAATCTTTGTTGATGTGCCTGTTTCAAGATTTTGGTGTTTCACATTTCGCGACTTCTGGACTCCTGTGATGAAGAGTCTCAACTCTTGACTCCTCCAAGTCCCGGTATTTGAAACTCTGAAATGGAGTTATTTCCCGGTCTACGAAACTCTTTGTTGATGTGCCTGTTTCGGGATTTCGACATTTCGCATTTCGTGACTTCAGGACTCCTGTGTTGAAGAGTCTCGACTCTTGACTCCTCCAACTCCCGGTATCTGAAACTCCAAAATGGAGTTATTTCCCGGTATACGAAACTCTTTGTTGATGTGTCTGTTTCGGGATTTTGTAAGCCCGCTTCTCCTATCACTTTAAAGAACGTGCAGGTTCTCCTGGATCCAACGACGGTCGAACCATGCGCTCAAATCTAACGCCCGAGATCTGTCCTCCATCTACACGCTCGACCTATCTGAATTTAGATATGACAGTCATTGGGAATTCTCAACGGGATCCAATGATCACTATCGCTTCTCCTCCCGAGTTTACACATCCTCCTGACTTGGAATAATTTCTAAGTGTCAAAGGCCTCAACTTTTGAGTCGTCTAAGATCCTGAGTATTCTATATCTCTTGAGCTTTGGCAATGAGTTAACCTCGTCCCTGGTGCACACCTATGCACTGCATGTGACTCTGCGCTAATCCTCCTGAGTTTACGTTGTTCCTGTTTTTCCATCGCTGCATACTCTGATCTTGCCATCAATGACAAACACACTTTGCTTGTAAACATGCTAACATCATTGATGGGTTTACTGATGATGGTTTATGAGCCCATGGTTTTAGTAAGAAATAGTATTTTCCCATGGTATTACATATGGTGAAGCCTATTTAATGGCTTGATATACTCCATTGTAAGATGCCTAAAATAACCCGATGTTTGGCTAGCTTGGATAAGAAAATAATATATATCTATTAGGTGTTGGTTTTCCATTAAGGGGTTATAGGATAAATATGATCTCTATGTGTTTATGTGTGTTTCTTGTGCCTATTTGGTTGTGCTATTCAACATGTGCTTGAAGCCATTGAACCATCACTTTTTGATATTTTCCAAATAATGTTCACATTCTTTTTATGGTTATCATATTGGTGAAAAATTATGTCCTTATCCCCTTTGGAAAGCCATAGAACCCTACGTTTAAGTCTCTAGGTGTTTTCCTCGTCCTCTAAAAAAAATGTTCTTCTCTGCTCCAAAATTGTAACCTTCTCTTTGAATACATCATTAGGAAATATAACTTATTCTTTAAGGAAAATTTCCTCCCATTGATTCTCAATATTGACTAAAGGCTATTCACCCATAAACTTCTTTTGATGAACCCATCCAACAGTCACCTTCTTAAGCCTTTTAATATTTGCTTCAAACTATATACAAGCTAACTCCCTTCAATCCCCATTAAAAGGAGGCCAATTCTCCTTAATGAGGTCAACAAAGTCCTCCTCCGCCAACCATGCAGGTTTATAGTCGAGAGGAATGGGATGATTTCTTCCTAATTTACCCATCTCTAGAAACACAGGGGAATGATCGTAATCTTTCCGCACACCAACCCACTACCTTATCTTGAATTTATCACTTGCTAAAGTTTCATTTACTAAAAAACAACCAAGTCTTTTAGCAATCCTGGATTTTCCCACTCTTAGATTTCTCTCGGTTGGGACAAATATGACAAGTGCCACATTCAATAAGACAACTATTGTAGTTTCTAAAGAAAACAATTTGATAAATTATATGAGAGAGTAGCATAACCCCAAATCTCAGCTCCACCTAGAGATTTTTTTAGATCACCACATACAAGAAAATTATTTTTATTTATTAAGTCTAGAGAAAATGTAACATACATGATATAATCCCCAATTTAATTAATGAAGAATGTAGATATGAATGTGGCTATGGCCAAACAATGTAATATGCGAATTGTATTTCTGTTTTTAAATAAATAAAATGTGATACCAGCTGTTGGGGGACATGGAAAGAGATGGGGCCTAATATTTCCACAAGAGAAGGGATTGTCTAAGAGGGGTCCAAGGTGGAAATTATTTATGGGCATTAATTCAAGCCCATTTTTCTAACTTTTATTTATCATTAGGGACAACCTTCTATTTTTTGGTTTAGTGTTTGAGAGTCCCATCATTAAACTCATGTAGGAGGGTGGGTGTAAAAATTCACATCCCATAGTTATTGAGAACATGGAGATGAAATACATTCAACATTGGGTAGAGTGAGCATTCAATTGGCTTGGGGGAAAAACAAATTTGTATGGCCAAAGAGGGTAGTTTTACATGCATTATTTTGCATGAACAACAAGTAGAGAAAAAGGAAAAAGAGGACTCGAGCTTGAGAAACAATGGAGGGAGAATTCTGGAGTGTTTTTGGAACTAAATATTGAATATATACGTTGTGAGGCCTGGCGAGTGAACTCTTGTGTGAGTTGAACCATAACATTAAGTGATTGTTGTTGTTTTCCTGGTAGTTTTTCCTAGCAATGAGCTCCTTTGATTTCCCAGTAGTGATATTCCCAACTACCTATGTCAGAGAGACCCAAATAAATGAATGGTGCATTCTGATGGACTGGGAGCAGTGAAGGGGCACATTCCTTGGGTTGAGAAGGTCAAGAGGAAGAGAGCTGGTGGAATTCAGGATAGTTGCAGGAGAGTGCCATTGGGTCGTGGGATATCTAAGTTGTGAGTGGTCTATGAGAGACACCCTTTCTTGTGGATTCCTAGCCCTAGCTCAGGGGTGACTTGTTGTTGAGATCTAGAAAAACAAGTATATGGTTGGGTGGAATGTCCTTCCTAAGGAGTTGGTTGTACAACATTTTAAAAAGATAAGTGCTTATCTATTCTATGAGTTAATTATGAGTTTAACTGTCGTGAATTTTTACTCTATGAATGGGATTGAATTATTTGTTGTTGTGTGAGTTATTATATGCATTCATGCATGTTTTAAAATGTTGTATATGCATTTAATAAATGGTACGGGACATTATTTAAATCCGTTTATAATTCGTAGTTGGTAAGCTATAGGAATTTAGTTAGCATAAAAATTTCAAATTTATGTTTATTTCTGCATGTAATGTTCCTCGGTTAATCTAGGGAACATTACAAATTGGTATTAGAGCTCAATGTTTGGCACTGAGCTTGTATGGGCCAATTACCAACATGAATTGGGAAAATTTATGGTTGCATATTTCGTTCTATGATGAATTTGGGGAAAAATGGTGACCCTGAAAGAAATCCCCAAATTTGTTGGTAGCTTCGAGTTTGAGTGCTTCAAAAGAGGAAAAGAATAAATTTATGGTGTCAATATGCAAGTTACAGAGTGAAAAATCATATTTGGAAGTCGAATTTTGTATTCTCATGGCGACTGAGAAGTTTGGTGATCGGCGACCCATATTATTTTGACCTGGAGAATCAATGACTTAGATTTCATTTGTGAAGTTTGAAGAGGGGGGTTCCCAGTAGGGTTTCATAAATCATGTTTTGAAAATACCTTAGAGTGGACATGAGAGAGTCCAAGGGAAGAAATCGATGGCACATGCCCGAGAGAATGAGAGCCTTTGATATTGATCGATATTTCACAAAGCCATTGGATTTCACGGGGACTGTTTTTGGAAAAATTCTGTTTGGGAAGTCTGGGGATAACTTCTCATTCTGAAGAAGTTAGTCCAATTGAGTTAAAGGTCGACCAGTTGAATATTTTCGAGAATATATGGATTTTTGGATGAGAGAGATGTTGACTATTGGATCCTTTGAAAAGGTATCTTTATAAGGGTCCATTCGGAAGGTCTGGTGGTGGTGTTGTGTTTTCGAAAGAACTTGTCTGATTGAGGTAACTAGTGTGCAACTTGGAAACCTGAAATGACCAGGGTCGTTGGTTAACACGATCATTGACTGTCCGATCTATCAGATGAGTATGTTATCTTGTAAGGGTCACAGGTAGAAGAGAATGCCACATTATCTTTCCATGTTAGTATGCCATGTCAGCAAGGGTAGGCGAATTAGAGAGTTCTATGTGGAAGTCAGGTACGGTTGGGACCCATAGTGGATTTTGGTAAAGGTAAAGATTTCTGAAGGGTTTTGGAAGGAGTGTTTCCGATGGGAAATGTATGAAAGGGGTGTTTCTAATAGTGTTTCAGACCACGTATTTTGGGAGAACCTGTGTACCCAGTAACTTGAAATTCCAATAGCAAGGACCCAAGAATAAGGTAATTCCGATAGGTTACAGGTTCGAATTAACGAGTTGTTACAATAGTAAATTAGGTTACAGGTTCGAATTAACGAGTTGTTACAATAGTAAATCAATGATTTTCCATGAAAATATTTTAGTTTTGAAGGCCTTCATATTGCAGGTATGTAGTCTCTATAGCTTAAATGAAATAACTCAAAGAGATATTTCCAACGAGCCATTCTGGGAGTTAAAGAGAGATTATATAAGAAAGTTAATGTGTGAAATAGTAAAGGAAAAAAATTGAAGATTAGCTTCATTCCAAAGGGCATAACTCCTTGCTTAAAAGTTCATTTGGGGTAGAAGAGAATTTATGGAAATCTTATGAACCATATAAGAGTACCATGGAGCTGGATTTGGAATCTGGGTACATAAAATGTACATGAAGAGAAAGAAGACACATATAACATATAAGGCTAAACAAGGAAAACAATAAAAATTATAGGGCCATAAATCTTAGCCTTAACCTAGATTTTAAGCATCTAATAGTTGTTGGAAAGGTAGTGAGGAGGAGAAGACATCTAGAAAAACAAAAAAAATGATCTGAGCAACAAAGTTTGTATTCAACTCAAATGAATACGACCGATGGCCATTAAATAATAGAAAATTTATGCATTCTTTTTCCAAAACTATGTATGTATATTTCCAACAATAAATTTTATTGCATGCACATTTTCTATGTAAGGTTCATGAGGGAATTTTTGGCTCTTGAATGAGAACTGGAGTCATGGAAGATTCCCAAGGATCCTACAACCACGAGAAGGAGGTCATAGGTATACATGTCAATATGGGAAATGTTACACATAGTTCAATGGAAGAAGAGGCATGCATGAACTTGTAACTATGAAGCCCAGATAGAGAAGTGTAGAACTATAGGGAAGATAATGAATGGATTATGAAATATCAAGAGGGGATACTACAAAGTACATGAATATGTTATATAGTAAATAAAATAAATACTTTGGCACAAATAAAATGGATAGTGATAGGCATGTGATAACATCTAGATCTCATACCATAAGGGATGATCATGGGAATGGAAGACAATCAAGGATAATGATCATGAACCATCATTCCTAGGAGAAACTAATTAGAAGAGCTCATCCACATCAAGGTCGTGAGAAACCCAAGTGTGGCTCTGTCAGGAGGTAGAGGGATAAGGCCGTAATAGAAGACATCTTATAAGGTGAACCTTGATGAAATCAAGCCACCAAATTTCAATGGTGAGCATAGGAAGGGAGACGAGGCCAAGGCTTGGCTATTGAAAATGAAGAAATATTTCCACTACATGATTATCCTCTCAAGGGTAGAAACAAGAATTGTAACCTACCACTTACAAGGAAAGGAAACCATGTGGTGGGATCACTTAAGCAATCCAAGAATCAGTAATAAGAGGAAAGTCTCATGGAGGGAGTTCAAAGGATATTTCCAAGAGAAATAATTTTCCTAGCATTACTATGAAAGAAATATGAAAGAATTCTTTAAACTCAAGTTGGAAAGCATGACAATGGATAAATATGAGAAGCGGTTCTTTGAGTTGTTGAAGCATGTGGGATTAATAAAGGATGAGAAGGTCAAAATCCAAAGGTTTTTGAGTGGGTTACCTTCCTTATACAATGACAAGATACACTATTACAACCCTAGGAATTTGGAGGAGGGAATAAGGAGAGAAAATAATCTTTATGAGTAGAGCAGAGAGAGACCAATTTTATAGAAATATTGGAATGAAAAGATGAAAGGAAAGAGGGATCAAAGGCATAAAGGTTTTAAGACACCCTTTTTCAAGAAGAAATCACAAGAAAATTGACAAGGAAAGTCAACCTAAAATGAGCACAAGATTGAAAATTCATTTGGGAAAAGGCCAAGGCAATAACCAGTGCAACGTTGGTGATGTGAAGAAAATAACTTGTATAGAGACTGCCCTCACAAAGGTGAAAGAATAAGGACTTTCCACAATATACAGGAGGATGAAACAATGGAATACATCAAAGGAAACATACCAAGGATTTATGCATCATTGGACAACAAGCAAGCAAAGTATCAATCCCCCATGATCGAAGTGGAACATAATATTAATAATCATCCCATAGAAATTTTAATTGATTATGGAACTAGCCATAGTTACATAAAATCTAACATTTTTCAAAGATTTCACTTACACAGGAGTAATCATAAGAAATATTGGCTAGTTCAGTTAGCCACAGGGGCTAAGAGGAAAATCAATAAGCTGGTTGAAGATTTCCCAATAGTCATGAATGGACTTAGCAAAAAGGTATATGTGAACATTGTACCATTGGGTTCATATGACTATCTAATTGGCATGGATTTTTTGGAGAAACAGCATGATGTCCTAGACTATTAAAACAAGACAATCACTTGTCTCGATGAGGAAGGACAACAAGGAAAAATTCAAGGCATTTTGAGAGTTGTGGCTTTTAGAGAAATTTCAACCATGCAGTTGAAAAAGAGTATCAAGAAGGGATGTCAGATTTTTGCAACCCATATGGAAGAGGAAACCAAAGATAAAGTGGAAAATATTTAAGACCATCCAATATTGAGGGATTTTGAAGATGTTTTTTGGGAAATCCCAGGACTGCCACCAAAGACAAACATTGATTTCTTTATTGATTTTTGCTAGGAGCTTCCCAAGTGTCCAAGACACCTTACCAAATGGGCACACCCAAATTGAAGGAGTTGCATATGCAACTTGAAGAAATTTTGAAGAAGGAGTATATACGTCCAAGTGTGTCACCTTGGGGAGCCCCAATGATTTTCATGAAGAAGAAAGATAAAAATTTAAGGTTGTGCATTGATTTTAGACAACTGAATAAGGCCACCATCAAGAACAAATTTCCCTTGCCAAATATTGATGATTTATTTGATAAGTTGAAAGGTGCAAGAATCTTTTCCAAGATTGGCTTGATATTAGGTTATCATCAAGTGAGGATAAATGAAGAATATATCAACAAGACACTGCTTAGAACAAGATATGGGCATTATGAATTTATGGTATTGCCACTTGGGCTATCAAATGACCCATTTGTTTTCATGTGACTAGTGAATGGAATGCTGAGGGAATACTTGCACAAGTTTGTAATTGTGTTCCTAAATGATATGCTAATCTACTCAAAGAAAGAAGAGGAACATGAAAAACATTTAAGAATGGTGCTACAATTTTTAAGAGAGCATAAATTGTATGCCAAGCTAAGTAAGTGCATATTTTATCAAGAGAAGATTCACTCCTGATGGCATATTATTTCAGTAGATGGGATAACAATTGATACCTAGAATATAAAGGCCATTAAAGGATGGCCAACGCCAAGAAATGTGATATATTTCAAATCATTCATGGGTCTTTTTGATTATTACCGAAGATTCATAAAAGGATTTTCAAAGATTGAAAACCTAATCACTTATTTGCAAAAGAAGGGAGTGGAATTTGAATGGACTTCCAAGTGTGAAGAGAGCTTTCAACAGTTGAAATACATTTTGACAAGTGTGCTAGTCTTGAATATTGCAGATTCGGATGAACATTTTGTGGTGTGCACTGATGCATGGAAGGAAGGGCTCGGTGGAGTCCTCACTCAAAAGGATCATGTGGTATGCTATGAGTCCCAAAAATTAAAAGAGCATGAGAAGAATTATGCTACACATGACTTGGAATTAGCAGCCATATTTCATGCGCTAAAAATGTTGACACAATACCTCACAGGGAGAATATTTGAGCTAAGGATAGATCACCATGGTTTGAAACATTTGTTTGGACAACCAAAATTAAATGATAGACAAACTATATGGCTCAAATTCCTTAGTGAATATGAATTTGAAACTAAACATATCAAAAGACAACTAAAATAAGGTGGTTGATGCACTCAACAAAAGAGAACATGAGATGCATATGATAACCATTAGCATGCACAACACATATTTAAAAGAAAAATTTTTAAAAGGAGAAAACTAAGATCAACAATATTTTCAAATAAATGAAACATTACCTCACAGGGATAATATTTGAGCTAAGGATAGGCCACCATGGTCCGAAACATTTGTTTGGACAACCAAAATTAAATGCCAGATGAACTATATGGCTCAAATTCCTTAGTGAAGATGACTTTGAAACTAAACATATCAAAGGAAACTAAAATCATGTGGTTGATGCACTTAACATAAGAGAACATGAGATGCATATGGAAACCATTAGCATGTACAACACATATTTAAAAGATAAAATTTTAAAAGGAGCAAAATAAGATCAACAATATTTTCAAATAAAATAAACATTACAGCAAGACAATTTACATCAACAATTTAAATATTATGAGTTGCAAGAGAGGATCGAATACTCATGTACAAGGGGAAAATATATGTGCCAAATTATGGTGAGTTGAAAAACACAGTGTTGAGAGAAATGTACAGTGTGCCATATGTTGGGAACCTAGGATATCATAAGACAATTGAAACTATAATAGGACAACACTTTTGGCCAAGAACGAAGAAAGAAGTGGCTAATTATATATCCATATTCCTAGAGTTTCAGAAGGTGAAGACCGAGCATAGAAATCTAGCGGGGATGTTACAACCATTGCCCATTCTTGAGTGAAAATAGGATGTGGTTACCATTGATTTTATTACAAATCTACCCATAATAGTGAGGAAACATGGTTCCATCATGGTGGTGGTGGATAAATTGACTAAGGCTACATGGAAACAATATTGCATAAATCTACATGAAATAAGTTGCCAGGCTACATGGAGTTCCCAAGGCAATTGTTTTAGACAAAGATCCAAAGTTCACATCTGATTTTTGGAAAGGTTTGTTCAAAGGATTTGGGAAAAATTTAAATCTCAGTTCAACGTATCACCCAGAGTAAGATGGAAAAACATAGAGGACAAACATAATCATTGAAGACATACTCAAAATGTATGTGATGGACTAGTCGTCAATCTGGGAAGATTATATCCACCTAGTTGAATTTGATTACAATAATTGGTATCAAGATTCATTAAAAATGATCCCATTGGAAGCATTGTATGGAAGGAAGTGTAACACACTAGTGAGCTAGGATAACCCAATAGATAGAGTTATCATTCGGCCATATTTGTTGAAGGAAATGGAAGAGAAGATAACAAGGATCAAGACAAATTTAAAAGTCACCTAGGATAGACATAAAAGTTATGTAGACAAGAACATAGTTTTTAGAGATTTTAAAGTGGGTGAACATGTTTTTATAAAAGTGAAATAAAAAAGAAATTTGATAATATTGGGTTGCTTCCCAAAGTTTGGAACAATATATTGTGGGCCTTTTGAAATAATAGAAAAGATAGGGCCAGTTGCATACATGCTAGCATTTCCTGCCTCCATGAGAATGCATAATCTATTTCATGTATCATTATTAAAGAAATGTGTGCATGAACCTAACCAGATAATTGATTGGACTATCATCCAGGTGGAGCACAAAGGGGATTTCTGTGTGGAACCAATATGCATCTTGGACCAGAAAGTCAAAGTGCTTAGGAACAAAGAAATCGTCCTGGTAAAGGTTCAATGGACCTGCTACAGTCCTAAAGATGCAATGTGGGAGAATGAAGAAACCATGCAGAAGTAATACCCACAATTTTTTGACAATTTTGAAGATAACAAAAGCTAAAAATGCAAGACTCCATTTTTGGGAAGCTAGATTTTGGAACCACATCTCAGAATTCTTGGTCAACTATGTTGGTAGCCATGATAAAATAATGGTGTATCCCGATGGAATGAGATAAGTGAAGGGAGAAGATTCCTTGGGTTGACAAGATTGAGAATAATAGGATATTATGGTTGGAACTGTTGTTGGGGTTGCGAAATTTTAGAATTTTTATTTATTTTTAATATTGTGATGTAAATTTGTATATGTGTTTCGACACGGTGTTATGCAATGGATGGTGCACAATTGTAGGGGAGGGGGAGTGTAAAATCCCCTCTAAAATCCTCAGTTTAATTAATGCATAATGTAGACATGAATGTGGTTATGACCAATCAATGTAATATGCGAATTGTATTTCTATTTTGAAATAAATAAAAAGTGATACCAACTACTAGGGGACATGGAAAAATATGGGGGTTGAGTTTTCCACAAGAGAAGGGTGTAATATTCCAGATATAAAATAGTATGTAGAACATAAATAATTAGCTAGAAATGGCAGATAAATAATGATATAACCAGAACAACACCACAATAATACCAAAATAATACCAGAATAACACCAGAAAGAGCACTTTGATTACTGAGAGCATTGTTCACTTACCTCTTCGAGGGGGAAACCTCCAACAAAGCAGAGATCTATTACAATAATATCCAAGAAAAAAATTCTCATACCCTCTACTCCTATTTATACTAAATATGTCTATCAAAAGAACAATCTAGAGGAAGATCCTTCTAGAAGCGAAAACTTCTACTAGGTCTTCTTACATTTGACTTGTTCTTCCTTATTGCTAGGCCTTATTAATATTGACCTTTATTACATGGAAATATATTATTCTACCTACGTGAGGGGTTAGGTCCCTAACACACCCTCTCCCTTAAAAACAACATTGTCCTCAAGGCTTGAGATGAAGAAATTGCTGCAGAATGGTAGATGGTTCCCAAGTGGCATCTGTTGGAGTTGTATCTTTCCACTGGACTTACACTTCCTTGATGGTTCGCTGACACAAATGACAATCACGTTGGTCCAAAATATCTTGTGGATGCATCCAAATGGAGCCTTCTTCGTCCAACTCGGGAAGGTTGGTTGAGTTTGGCACTTAGTTTCAATCACCTTCTTTAAGCAGGAAACATGAAAAACAGGATGGAACTTAGAATGACTGGGCAAAGCTAACTGATAGGCCACCTATCCTACACGCTTGAGAACAATATAATGACCATAAAATTTGGGCGCCAGTTTCTGACAATGGTCATTCTTAAGGGAATTTTTCTTGTAAGGTTGCAGTCGAAGAAACACCTGATCTCCTTCTGCAAATTGGCGTTCATAGCGACCTTGATCTGCTTGTTGCTTCATGTGATTCTGGGCCATGACCAAATTCTCTTTGAGGGTGCGGATAATAGCCTATTGAAATGTAATCGTTTGGTCAACCTCCTGGACCTTTGAGACACCTAGCAAGTATGAGATAACTGAAGGTGGCTTTTGTCCATATATCACTTCAAAAGGATTCATGCAGGTAGTTGTATGGTAAGAATTTTTGTACCACCATTCAACTAGTGGTAACCATTGAGCCCACTGATTTTGCCTTTCCGGTGCAAAAAACCTCAAATATGTTTCCAAACATTTGTTGACAACTTTAGTTTGACCATCAGTCTGGGGACGATAAGTTGTGCTGATATGAAAATGGGTGCCTTGTAGCTTGAACAGTTCTTGCCAAAAATTGTTGGTGAAAGTTGGGTTGCGATCAGAAACAATAGAATGAGGCATGCCATGAAGCTTGAAGACTTGATCCATGAAAACTTGAGCCACAATGGAGGCTGTAAATGGGTGTTTAAGAGAACATAAATGAGCATACTTAGAAAGATGATCAACTACCACCATGATGACTGATTTATTTCCTGATTTAGGTAAGCCTACAATAAAATCCATAGAGATATCCTGCCAAATAGCAGGTGGAATCGGAAGCAGTTGTAATGTGCCAAGAGATTTGCCTGTTTCTCCCTTGTTGCATTGACACACATCAAATTCAACCACAAAATTTTGAACGTCCTGTTTCATACCATCCCATAAAAAATAACGTTTGACCCGGTCATAGGTTTTGGTAAACCCTAAGTGCCCAGCGGTGGGTGTAGCATGAAGCTCGGAAAGTATTGTGGATTTAAGTTTTGAATGTTTACTTAAATACAAACAACCTTTGTATCGAAGCTCATTATTGAGCCAAGAGTACCCTGGGAGACTGGAGAATTGACCTGCAATTGTCATATCAGATGCAAACTTTTGGGATCGTGTAGCTATTCATGGCGAACAACTTGGAGACAATCAGGTACAATGAAGGAAAGAGAAAAAAGGGACCCTTCATCTTCATATTTTTTGGAAAGTGCATCAAGAACCACATTGACTTTTCCTTTCTTGTAAATGATATCATAATCATATCCAAAGAGCTTAGCCACCCATTTTTGTTTCTCTGGGGAGGAAAGGCATTGTTCCAAAAAATTCTTGAGGCTTTGATGATTTGTCTTAATTTGGAAGCGTTTCCCCAATAGATAAGGGCACCAAATATCCACACCATGCAGAATAACCAACATTTGCTTTTCATAGATTGATTTTCCCAAATGTCTCTCTGACATTTGTTTGCTGGTGAAGGACAAAGGCTGACCCTCTTGCATAAGGATTGTGCCATTTCCTTTCATGAAAGCATCACATTCCAGGACAAAGGTCTTTTTGAAATCAATAAGGGCCAGGACTGGAGTGTTGCACATACCGTCTTCAAGGTTTGAAAATTCTGAGCAGCTACTTAAGTCCAAGTGAAAGAATTCGTTTTAAGGAGAGCAGTGAGAGGTACCACAATATTTCCATAATTATTAACAAAATTTCGATAATAACCCGTTAAAACATAAATCCACAAAATATTTTGAGAGTATTTGGGTGAGGCTAATATTGCATAGCTTCAATCTTTGTAGGATCCACCCTGACACCGGCCTTGCCAACAAGATGAACCAAGTACTCGACTTCCAAGGCACCAAAAGCACATTTAGATTGTTTGAGGAAAATTTGGTGCTGAGAGAGTAGATGGAGAACTCAATCCATATGAGCAAGATGGGTTTTCCAGTAAATACTATAGATGAGGATATCATCAAAGAAAACTAAGACAAAATGATGGAGAAAAGTACGAAAGACATGATTCATGAGGCTTTGGAAAGTGGAGGGAGCATTTCACAAGCCAATGGAATGACCAAAGACTCATAGTGGCCCTCATAAGTTCTAAATGAATTCTTAGGAATGTCTTCCTTGTTCATACGGATTTGGTGGTAGCTAGAACGAAGATCAAGTTTAGTAAAGAACTGGGTGCCACTCAATTCATCCAAGAGGTCATCAATGACAGGAATGGGAAATTTGTCTTTAATGGTGAGTTTTTTGAGGGCACAAAAGTCAGGAAACCTACACCAAGAACCTTCTTTCTTAAGGACCATGAACATAGGATAAGAGTACGAGATCGTACTAGGGCGGATAACACATGCATTGAGAAATTCTTGAACATTTTTCTAAATTCCATTTTTTTTGGAAAATGGATGACGACAGGGATGGATATTGGGAGGAAGGCTTCCTGGAACAAGGGGAATGGAGTGACCATGAACACCATGGGAAGGAGGGAGTCCTTGGGGAGTGGAAAAAACCACTTGATGTTCAAGGAGGATGGATTGGAGGTCTTGCGGCACAGAGAGTGTCTCAGTGGATTGTATGGCATGGAGTTGGGAAATAATGCCATAATGACCTTTTTTTAGCAGCTTTTCCATGTGATGGGAATTGATGATCTTTGGGGAACCGACAATCATGCTTTGGAACTTATATTGTTGGCCCTCCAGGTAGAATTGCATGGTTAATTCCTTAAAATCCATGAGAATGGGACCCAAAGTCCTTATCCATTCTGAACCCAACACAATGTCACAACCACCCATGTTGATAGAAAACATATGATTTTTCATGTGGTACTCACCAATTTGGAGACACACATTTTCAAAATGCCCTCCACATTTCATGGAACCGCCATTGGCAATCATGATTTGAAAATTATTAATGACACGGATATAGAAATTAGTTTCTTGGGAAATGTGGCGATGAATAAAATTATGGGTGCTTCCAATACCAAAAAGAAGATGACCTTCCTATGCTTAATGTAACTAATTAGCTTGAGGGTTTGGGCATCATAGAAGCTAGTGAGAGAGGAGAATGACCGTTTCTACTTCGGGAGGGTCTAAGAGAGGGGTCATGTCAGTGGGTTTAGGTGACACAGACACAAGGGGAGCCTCAACATCATCTTCCGAAACATCCTCCGAGATGGACATAAAAATATTTAGTTCCTTAGACTTGTGCCAAGGAAAATGTTTGTCATCACAATTATAACAAAGGCCTTTTAGTTGTCGTTCATCCATTTCGGCCCTGGTCAATTTCTGGATCTTTAGTGGAGTAGAAGGAGGAGTGGGAGTGATTGGTTTAATGTGAGGAATAAAGGAGGGTTTTCGGTTTTGAGAAGAGACAACCTGTTGTGCTTCCTTAGCTCTTTTAGTAGTGTCCACCCAACTATGAGGCCGAGCCATGAGGACATGGGCACAAATCTCATCCTTGAGGCCACTGATAAAACAATATCGGAAAAAAGCATCAGACATGCCCTCTGTATGAGAATACAATCACTCAAAAGTGGCTATAAAGTCTTCCACTATGCCATATTGTTTCATCTTTGTCAAATTGCCTAAATGGTTGGTGTCAGTGCCAAAGCTGTAATGTTCCCGACCATCAACCCCATGGTCGAGCCAACATTACTACGCAGAAAAACACTACTGTAACATATTATGCATTCTTATGAAATACAATTGCTTAATTACAGTTAAACACAACATAAGCAAATTAATACCGTTAGCATACATAATCCACGACATTAACAATAATTCATGAATATAGCGGAATACATGTAAACATTGCTAGAATCACATACATGCATATTTAATTGAAATTATACGCATGTATATACTTATCTTTTAGACTAGATGTAATTCACCAACTGCGTGTAGACCTCCCACGAAACTCCCAGCGTTAGACCGCGCTGCCCATCACTCTCAGCAGTAGATCACTCCCGAGCTGGGACTAAGCTCCACCGGGTAGGGATTCCTAGTCTAGGCAGGGAATACAGGAAGAAAAACAGTCACAGGAGAAGGATTCTCTCCTAGGAGCCACTTATGCCCACTACCCACAGACTCTCATTCCCCACATGTCTGTCCCACCCCAGGAGTATACACCTTCACTGTCACCAAGACAGTCCATCGGCTGCTAAACTCCCTTCCCTTGGGCTTCAAAAACAGACTGGATCGGAAGTCTCCGAGCTCTGTGGAAGCTATAGGACTCCTTCCAGGATTTCTCACTTCCTTCGCGCATTCTCTCACCTAGAGAGAGTCGCTCATAGACTGGGTAACTTGCCTCTTCAACAACAATCACTTCCCTCACACTGGTTAGCAAGCCACACGTAGTCTAGCACTGCGTGGCCACAACAGTCAATTGGGAAAATGGGTATGGACACCCGAAACATAAACGATCAACACTAAAGCATAGTGCGGCTATGCGATTACATGATGCGTTAAGTTTTACAGCAAGCAACACAAGATGCACGACTCAACAATTACGGAACATTCGGTTCTCCCAACCAACAATAAGGAACAAACTCACCTCTCTGGTTTCAGAGATGCGTGAGGTGTATAGAGGTTCAATCACAGAGGCCAAACATGTACAGATGGAGGATGGAGGAATTGGAAGGTCGAAATCTAGGTTCAGGTGATGGTTGGAGGAATGCCCACCCAACTCCTACACAACAGTCGACGCAATGGAAAGAGAACCCCCAACACGACTCATTTCCTGGGTTAAATCGCATGCGCCTGGGTCAACACATGTCACCCATGAAGCTGCATGCATCCCTCCCCGGGAACTTAGGACAAAACATAGATTTCACATGGCTTTTGGGATAATATTAAAATATTATTCCCAAGGACTTAAGCCCCTAGGCTCCACACTTAGCCTCTCTTTCCAACCTTCCAGCCCCCAATCCCTTACCTAGGTTTTGTGGAAGCTTAGTCCCCCATCACTCATTCATCATGGTCGGTCCACATGCAAAGATGTTTTGTATTAATACTGTGCTTAATTACATGTACAAAAAATAAGCTCCTGGCCTTCAACACTGAGGCTCCCTGACCTACTAACACATAAGCCCACTAGCTTATATAACTTGGATCACCAGCCTTATAAACTTGAATTATAGTTCATAAACAAGCTTTATACTTCATATACATGATTTACAACAGTGCTTGGCCTTGGGGACATTACAATCCCCTCCCCTTATTTTTGCACTGTCCTCAGTGCAAATTTACATTGCATCTGCAAGCTTTTCAAAATTTTCAAAAAGATGCGGGTACTCTACCTGCATAACATCTTCATGCTCCCATGTCGCATCCTCAGGACCGTACGAGGTCCACTGGACCTTTACAAGCCCTATGGCTTGATTCCGGAGCTGTTTGTTTTTCCTGTCCAATATGCACACAGGATGCACTTGCAGGACACCTTCTTGCTCCACCTAGATCACATTCCAATCAATTACATGATTAGTATCAGGCGTATACTTTTTAAGAAATGAAGCATGAAACACATTATGTACAATCATGGATGCAGGTAATGCAAGCATATATGCAACTAGCCCAATCCTTTCCAGTATTTCAAATGGCCCACAAAATCTGGCTTCCAACTTGGTGCAACTTCCCAGCTTCAAGGAACTCCTGTTAGCTTTCACTTTCATGAAAACATGATCGCCCACTTTGAACTCTCTGTGGGTTCTGTTCTTATCAACATAACTTTTCTGCCTATCCTGGGAAGCTTTCAAATTCTGCTTAATTTTTAACATTTGGTCCTCCATCTCCTTGAGAAACTCTGGCCCAACTACTGTTCTATCAGTTGGATTATACCAGCTCACTGGAGTATTTCACTTTCTTCCATAAAGTGCTTCAAATGGGCTCATCTTCAACGATGCATGATACCCATTGTTGTAGGTGAATTCTACCAAGTGTAGGTAGTCTTCCCATCTTGATGGTTTGTCCATCACATACATTCTCAGTATGTCTTCTATTACTCTGTTCACCCTCTCTGTCTGTCCATCAGACTCAGGATGATAAGCTGTACTAAAGTTCAGATTCATTCCGAATCCTTTGAACAATCCTTTCTAGAAATTCGAGGATAATTTTGGGTCTCTGTCGGAAACAATCGTTTTAGGAATTCCGTGCAATCGTGCCACTTCCTTTATGAAAATATCAGCAACATTTGCTGCCTTGTGAGTAGTTTTCAGTGGAATAAAATGGGCAGTTTTTGTAAGCTTGTCCACCACCACCATGATCGAATCATGCATCTTGCTTGTTCGGGGCAATCCCGTAATAAAATCCATCATTACTACTTCTCACTTCCACTCAGGAATGGGTAAAGGTTGCAACAACCCTGCTGGGTTCCTATGCTCAACTTTAACTTCCTCGCACTCCATACATCTAGTGATGTATTCAACAATCTCTCTCTTCATACCCAGCCAAAAGTAATGGCTCTTGACCACTGCTACTATTTTATGATATCTAGGGTGCCCTGCATAAGGCACATTATGCATCTCTTGCAAAATCATCTATTTCAAGCACTGGACATTGGGAACAAAAAATCTGTTCTTGTACAACAGTATTCCATCTGTTTCCAATTTATAAATTTCCATCTTATGTGGCATATTACCCTGATGTAGCTTGGCTACCAATTCTCTGTATTGCAGATCTACATTTGCAGCCTCCAGAATTCTACTTTTAATATTAGCCTGATACATGCTAATGGTTGTAGCATGTAATTCATGCACCCTCTTGCCGAGTGCATCAACCACTTTATTCTCCTTTCCTTTGATATGCTTGATCTCAAAGTCATACTCACACAGAAATTACAACCACCTACTTTGTCTAGCATTTAAGGTTGGTCGATCAAACAAATATTTCAGACCGTTATGGTCTGTTCTAAGTTCAAACCTCCTTCCCATGAGGT
>SNQJ01S0153249.1:5855-22805 GCA_010110895.2 Picea sitchensis | reverse complement strand
TATGTAATCTCTTTGTCAACATTTCAACACAAGATTCACTCTCTTTGTTGACATTTCAATGCAAGATTTACTTTCTTTACCGAAATTTCGGCACAAGATTCACTTTCTTACCTAATTTTTTTGGTGCAAGATTAACTTTCTTCGTCTATGTTTTGGTGAAAGATTCAATTTCTTCACTGATGTTTTGGTGCAATATTTGCTTCATTCACCGATGTTTTAGCATAAGATTCACTTTCTTCACTGACATTTTGGTGCAAGATTCACTTTCTTTGTTGACATTTCAGCAAAAGATTTACTTTCTTCATCAATGTTTCATTGTAATATTCGCTTTCTTCGTCAATGGTTTGGCACAATATTTGCTTTCTTCATTGACATTTCAGTGCAAGATTTACTTTATTTACCAATATTTCAATGAAGCATTCACTTTATTCATCAACATTTCAACGCAACATTCACTTTCTTCGCCTATGTTTTTGTGGAAGATTTACTTTTTTCACCGACATTTCAATGCAATATTATATTTCTTCGTCAATGTTTTGAAGCAAGATCCACTTTATTCACCAAACTTTTGGCACAAGATTCACTTTATTCACCAAAACACTCCTTTATCGATGACCGCAAAAGACATTTATTCACTAACACACTATATTAGTGACTTCTAAATATATTCCTTTTCTGACACACAACATATCGGTGACTTGAAAACTTTTCAACAGTTAGTTGATTTTCCAGAGTTTTTAGCTCACAAACTCGTGATTGTCATAGAAAATGATTGACTCACCCTCTCAGCTGAATTCAACAATGGTAGCTAAAAACTGACTACACAGGGATAATCTCCAATGTCAACATGATATTTGGGGGGGAAATTTGACCTTGTTATCACATAAAGTTGTCAAGGGCCATAGGCTGCATCCATGAGCGCAAAGCACAACACTCAGAGCAACTCATTTCAGGCTTGAAATCAATGGTCGAAGCCCAAAATGGATCTGGACCATTCAATTATCCAAAATGTAACGCATCATCAGATACTTAGCTCCAGAGGTTTTTCTTAGAGGGAAATGTGGTTTGAGAATTGAAATTCCCAAAGGTTGATTCATGAAGCAGATCTCAGTCGTTGATTTGAAAAGGGAAGATTTGATCCATCAATCTAAAGCACCAGAGCTGGGCCATTGATTAGGAAGCCTCTTCTCAGATTGCAAGATCAACGGTCACACTCCATTGCGGAGTCAGAAGGTGTGAACGTTTTAAAATTTTAAGGGTGCGCCACAATCAGAACCATGGTTTTTGGAAAGGGACCCATGGCAGTTCATGGTGAATTGCAGGGACAAAAGCGGTTTTCTTTGAGACCACCCTTGGTAGCGCCCAGAATCGTGCAATTACGTAGGGTCATGGCCCTAGGTCACATTGAGGATGGATCGATGGAGAGGAGCTATGCCAAAGGTTGAAAACACCTCGCTCCACATCACCCCTGTGCATACGCTATCAGACTACCACCTGCAAAGCTCACATTGGTCACAGACAAAGACCATTCATGTCCTCAATGCATTAGGATGGACACGTATGAGTCATTAGCACCGTCTAAGAACAGTTATGGGTGTCGGGCCAAGTCCTAATCCCAATGAAGATAGTTATTGAATATTGTGGGCAGTAGTTGAGACCTCGCTTCATCCCATAAATGGAAAACATGTAGAAAACAACAGTAAAGGTAGACTATCAATCTGAAGCTTCCTTATGGACATATTTTCTTGTAAAGCACATAACTTCACCTGAATCGCATTTGACATGAGGAGGCCTACACAATATGACAGAGCAGGTGTTGACTAAAAGAGTTAATGCAATGGTCCGATCACACTCCTGGTGGTTGCAATATTTCTGAGTATATATAGGAAGTTTTAGTATTTTGTTATGGTTGATGGTTGAGCTATGCTCCCTTATTGTAATATTTTTATGAAGAAAATTGGTTCTCTGGTTATGAATTTGTTTTTGAGATATCTCGATTAATCTAAGTTAGATTTCTTGCTCCATATTATTTGCCTCTAATACTAAGACAGTTCATGATTGACTAATTCACATGGATTGTTATGGCTGTATTATGATAAATGTTATATTATAATGTTGTTATGGTTTATTTCAGTTTCTTTGAGATTTGAATTCAAGAGGACCTTGTGTTTAATTTTTTCCTCCTTAGGTTGCTGGAAGACTTGATGTCCATAGAATACCTATACACTTTCTCACCAAATTATTCCTCCCATTCACCTTTACTCCAACTTACTGACTTAAGTTGATACAAGACCTCAATTGCTTGTGCATGCTAGTCTAGAATTCTGAGTTAGAATGTTATTATCATTGAGTATGTGCCCATTTGACCTCTTTAAAACCAACCTGTGACATATAAACTGATGGGTACTGGGATTACCCTCATTATAGTTTAAGGGTGATTCCTAGTGCTAACATAAATGGCACCGTTGTCGGGGACGGATTTGAGCAGATTGAAGAGCTCCATGGGAAGAGCGACATAGATACAACTCTTGATGGTAGACAAGAGAAGGATGCATAAAATTGATTGTAATCATCTACCTGGAGACTCCACAATCAAATACTTCACTGGGGAAGATCCTATTGACATAAATATGAAGGGAATGACTAGGTAGAAGCTTATGAGCTTTCTGCGTGAACTTTTGTTATTCTTTATCGGCTCATTTTTGTTTTTCCTTTCACATAAAAAGAGGATCGTATTTTTCTTTGTTTATTCGATTGATCACCATCCTTCCTTTATATATCCATCCTTGGAGGAAGAAGCCATACTTTCTTCCTATGTTGTATATGTTGATCTTATATCCTTAGCTTAGCCTATTCATAAGGATAAACTTCATACTGAGATCCCTCCTAGATTCAATCATCCTTGCATCCCTGAGGAGGTTGAAACTGATCCAAAGCCTCCTCAAATCTCATCACATACTGTTGTTATTGTTGAGCCTTGCCATCAGTGTGTTAAGCCTCATATTCATCCCACTATTTTTCAAACTAGAATCAGAGACAAACTATTTAAACCTTTAAAGCTTCCATATCATCTTCATCCTTATCCTCCCAATTTCTTAAATATCTTCCTCATTTTTCTAGGGAAGATCATGTTACAGCTGAGAGGCATGTGGAGGCCTTTAAGAACTTTTTTGTTCAATTTGAGATTGCTCATGATGAATTTTCCATGAGATTGTTCTCAAATTCATTGTTTGGAGATGTTGGTGTGTGGTTTAAATGTTTGGGAGTTGACTCCATTGGTTCCTAGGTTGAATTATGAAATGTATTTTTGAAGTGGTGGGGTGAGAACAAGTCCCTTGATCAGTACTGGGATTATTTTAATGCCTTGAGGAGAGGGGAAGAGGAAGCCTTGGCCGTCTTCAACAGGAGGTTATACTGTGTGTATCATAATATGCATGTAGAGATCAAACCCAGAGAGACTGTTGCCATGGTGTACTATGTCATGGCTCAGCATTTAGCGCTTGTCCTTCACCTGAGAGAAAGGAAATCAACATATTTATCTTATTTATTCATGGATGTTGTAGAAGTGGAGGAGAACCTCCTATCTTGTGGAAGGATTCAAAGTCAGTATCATCTCAACTCTGAGCATAACGTAGTTTTTTCTTGTTGTCCATATGAAGGAAAAGTCATGGATGATTTTTTATTCAAAGCATGTATCAATGAACAACCCTATATTGATAGAAATCATGTGTATGAACAGCTAGGAGTAGCAGTTACTAATGTTCTTGAAATAGATATTTTTAACAGTTATTTTCCTGATAAAATTATTGGTTTAAATGTTGATCATAGATATGAAAGACAACCCCTTTTTGATGAATATCCTATTGATGATGAGCAACAAGCTTATCTTGTATTTGATCACTATGAAGACAGTAAGGATGATGCATAGGTTGGCCTTGTCACGGAAGACATAAAATTTGACCAGGAGCATCCCTTAGTTGAGGCACATGAAGAGGTCATTTATACACAGCCTGAAGTAAATCCACAGTCATCAGTGGATCAGCAGCCACCTACGTCCATCCTTCTTCCACTTGTACATGTAGTTCACAGTAAGCATCTTTGGGACCCACAGATGCATGTGGTTGTCTTTCAATCAAGTGTGCATGTAGGGGACATCAAGCAAGTTGTCGGCAGCTTTAAAAAAGTGGAGGTAACCTTTCATAAGTTAATCATGTGTTGCCTTCAATTTCATGACCCTGTCGATGAGTACATAAAGTTACACTTTTCAAATTATTTGGAGCATGCAGGCTTGATCTTTTTATTAGCATTTTAAGGTAATATGGGTGATCATAAGAATGAAATTAGTTGGATGTCATGATTTCCTTGTATTTTATGGATCATTTGTAGTGAAGTGAAGGATTCGGTTATCAAACAATTTGAATGGCTATGGTGGAAGTTTGCTTTCACCTAGCATTTTGTAAAAGTCAGTTAACTAGGTTTTGTACATAAATAAGCTCCCTCAGGAGCAGGTGTGTTTGATTTTATTTTTAGAATAGTGTACGTGTTGGCCTATTTTCTTTAGTATGATGTTTCAGAGCATGACTCCATGGCCCAACAACTAAGGCACTGAAACTACTTGTTCTTGGTAGCTCATAGGGAGCATGCCATCCCCTATGGAGACAAATGTTATCACATAAAGTTGTCAAGGGCCGCAGGCCACAACCAAGAATACAAAGCATAGCACTCAGAGTGACTCATTCCAGGCCTAAAATCATTGGCTGAAGCGTGAAATAGATCTGGACCGTTCAATTATCCAGAATGCCACACATCATCATATCCTCAACTCTAGAGGTTTTTCTTAGAGAGAAATGTGATTTGAGAATTTAAATTCCCGAAGGCCAATTCATGAAGCAGATCTCATCCATTGATTTGAAGAGGGAAGATATGATCTGTCAATCTAAAGCACCAGAGTTGGGTCGTTGATCAAGAAGCCTCATCTCAGATCACAAGATCAAAGGTCACACTCCATTGTGAGGGAAAAAGGTGCGTATGTTTTAAAATTGTAAGGGCGGGCTACAATTGGAACCATGGTTTTTGGAAAGGGACGCGTGGCGGTTCATGGTGAATTGTTAGGACAAAAGTGGTTTTCTTTCAAACCACCCTTGGTAGCTCCTGCAATCGCGCAATTGCGTAGGGTCATGAACCTAGGTCACATTGAGGATGGACAGATGGAGAGGAGTTGCACCAAAGGCAGAAAGAACCTCGCTCCACATCACCCCTGTGCATATGCTATTAGACTGCCACCTGCAAATATCGCATTGGTCACAGACAAAGACCATTCATGGCCTTGAGGCATCAGGATGGACTCGCAAGAGACATTGGCACCATCTGAGAATAGTTATGGGTGTCATTCCTAGTCCTAATCACATTAAAGATAGTTATTGAAGATTGTGGGCAGAAATTGAGACCTCGCCTCATCCCATAAATGGAAAAAATGTAGAGAGCAGTTGTAAAGGCAGACTGTCATTTCGAATCTTCCTTATGGACAGATTTTCCTGTAAAGCACATAACTGCACCTGGATTGCATCTAACATGAGGATGTTTTCACAATATGATAGATCAGGCGTCGACTGAAAGTGTTAATGCAGTGGTTTGATCACACTCCTGTTGGTTGCAGCGTTTCTGAGTATATATAGGCAATTTTAGTATTTTGTTATAGTCGATGGTTGAGCTAGGCTCCCTTATTTTAATATTTTGATGAAGAACACTGGTTCTTTGGTTATGTATTTGTTTTTGAGACATATTGGTTAATCTAAGTCATATTTATTTCTCCATCTTATTTTCCTCTGATACTAAGAGATTTCATGATTGAATGATTCACATGGATTGTTATGATTGTATTATGATACATGTTATATTATAGTGTTGTTATAATTTCTTTCATTTTATTTGAGATATGAATTCAATGGGATCTTCCATTTAAGTTTTTCCTCCATAGGTCGTTGGAAGACCTAATGTCCATAGCATAACTCTACACTTTCTCACCAAAGTATTCCTCCCATTCACCTTTACCCCAACTTACTAACTAAAGTTGATACAAGACCTCAATTGCGTGTGCATGCTAGTCCAAATTTTTGAGTTAGAACGTTATTATCATTGAGTTTGCGCCCATTTTACCTCTTTAAAACCAACATATGGCATATAAACTTATGGGTACTAGGATTACCCTCACTACAATCTAAGGGTGATTCCTAGTGCTAACAGACCCCATATTTTTATGTTGGGTGAGCTCAATTTTCACCCAGATTCACCTAGATTGAACTCTGCCCTATTGTAATAAACCTAGGTAGTCATGGTGTTGCAACCAAAGCTATGATACACTATGTAGTGTTCCCACTACTAAATCATAAAAAAATTTCTTATACCATCTAAACTAAATGCATCAAAATTTAACATGCAACTAACAACATTTTTAGAGCACTAATGTATCTCAATTAAGATTCACACAACAACATATATTTTATCAAACTCAAAGTATACATACAACAAATAAAAATATATAATTAAAACAATGAAATATAGTTTAAAACGTATCTTTTGTCAACAAATATGAAACTGAATACAGGGGATGGATGTTCCTCCCAACTGTATATTTTTTTCTCCAAATATCAGTAGAAAATCACCCCTGATCCAGAACTACGAATCCACAATAAAGGGTTCCTCTCACAACCCAATAAAATCCCACGGAAATATGGTTTTCCTACAAATATCCAAATACACCAGCTTTCTTTGCCTCAACATACACAACCCAAGGAATTATATTCCTCTTCTCTACAGTCCCTCCTACTTGCCTCCAAGGGCCCAACATAGGTTTGATAGAAATCTCTCTTTTTAGGGACTACAAGGATGTGAGATTCCATAGGAAAACTCATATAAAACAAGCTCACTAGTCTAGGGTAATTTCTTATACATAAAAATCACTCTACATGCCTAACAACCTGCTTCTTCATGCTATTACAACTCCAATAGTCTACCCTCAAATGCCACTATGGTTTCCTTCAATCTCCAACACTCTCCACACTCTTATTTATCCCAAAACTGCATGTAAAAACTCTCTACAATACCCATTCGAATTTCCCTTTTACCCATGCATGTTGACTATCACATTCCCCAAGGTTGATTTTTCATATCCACATGCTCTCATTAACTATGTGAGGTGACTTTTAATAACAAACCTCTTACATGTATTCAATTATTTGTTATTTTTTACACTCAAAAGTGAATTAGAAGGTTCATCCAAAGTAATAATTTTAGAAAGTGGGTTGGGACTAATACCCATGAATAATTTCCCTTTGGACCCATTGAACCCCCCTCTCTTTTGGAAACTTATCCCCCATTACTCCATCTATGTTTGTATTCAACCGATGTTACATTTTATTTTATTATTATGATATACAATGTTTACATCTTACATAGTCAAGCATGTGTCCATACATCATATTTACATTATACATCACTAAACTCAAGATTAAAATTGAGGATGTTACAAATAATATTACCTTTGTATTCCCTACTTCCCTTCCCTCTGTCAAAACTTGGTGGGACACTTATTATGCACAACATATTGAATATGAATATGAATCATTTGGGACAAAACCCACTTTGATGGATTTTTTTAATGCCACTCGAGGAGGAATTCTAACTTTTTTGGAAACAATGATGACTAATACATGGCATGGACAACCTTGTTTCATGAGAAAGAAAACATGGCAATGGAGTACACCAACACATTTGATACCTTACATTAAAAACTAGCTATCAAGGACTCTAGGTGGCATTGGGATTTAAAATATTGTAGTGACATACACAGGTACATTAAAAAAAATGTAGTTTTTGGACATATCTTCACTAGGAGTTACTTACCATTTTGTTTCAAGGTTGAAATTTTTTTATGGAAGAAGGGTAAGAGAGAGATTTTTGTTATTAAAATCAACCCCAATAAATGAATGGTAAATAAATTCCTAACTGGCATAAAAATGGATAGAGAAAGGATAACAATCCTTAGGACAATTGATCCAAACCAAATGGAAAGAAGAGTAATGGGGATTTGAAGGACATTGAAAATTGGTGTGAGATCCACAAAATCCCTTGCATGCAACACTAATGAGTGTCAATAAAAACAATCATTGTTTGTCAAACTAAAATGATTAGAATCAAATTCTATCTTGGACTTTGATTTTGATTCAAAGAAAAAACAAATCGTCACAATAGAACCTAGTGTTACAATCATTGTTTGAAATGTATAACTAGAGGATCAAAAGGATCCTAAGGAAGGTGTGAACTTATTCCACTAATAGATGTAGGTGAAGTGGATTTCATGACATTTGATTTTTAACATAAATATCCATAAGAACTTCATCTTAGTAGACGTCACCAAGAAGCTGTAGCTATCAATGAAATTACACCCCTAACCATACACCATTAGTTATCTAAGAGAAGGATGAGACATCCATGCCAGTCAACAATATCACCTACACTATGACATATATCCATTCAAAGATGAGGTACTATGTGATGTTTCCCCACTTGAAGTTTTTGATGTTCTTTTAGGACAATTAAATATATGTGGAAGTGTCATGTTGTTTAGTATAGGCCCATAATGTCATTTTTGCATTGGGAGGTTATCTTTATATGATACAAGAGTTATCCCCAACTACCATAGTATCTCTCATCATAGGTAAGAAATGTAGGAAGTTTATCTCTCACATTGGGAGATTTTTCCTCTCCATGGTTCTCTCAAAATCCAAACTGAAGATCATCACCACCACCAAGGCCTCTACATGGGATCTCTTTACATCACAAATGTAGATGGACCAAATGGTGGAAGAATGAAAATATTTCTTCACCTCATGTATAGGGGTATCATTTCACTATTAGGCCCGAATCATGCACTTTTTATTTATGTCAACTGCCCCTCTACCTAATGACCTAGTATACAAATTCTCTCTTTTAGACAACAAGGAGATCAAATGCCAAATTCAAGAGATATTACAAAGGGGACACATTCAATGAAGATCATCATCTTATGGGAGACCGATTGTGATATTTCATGACAAGGATGTGACATGGTTTATTCATATTGATTACAAATCCCTAAACAAAATTGCATTTAAGAAATGTTATCCAATCCCCTAGATTTATAATATTCTCAATTAGCTCAGTGGAACTACATTTTCTAGTAAGATTGATATGAACGTGTGCTATTACAAAGTGTCATTTCAAAAAATTATGTGTAGAATACAACCATAAATTCTAAATAAGTCCTCTTAAATGGTTGGTCATGCCTTTCGTCTTAACTAATTCCCCAACAATTTTCATGAGGATAATGGAAAATACCTTGCAACCATTCACATATTCATATATATATATATATATATGGACGATATCCTCATCTTCAATAGAACCTAGGAGTGGAATATGTAGCACATTTAGCAAGTCTTGAGCACCTTGCGACAACATAATTTCTATGTCAATATGGATAATTTCTCACTCAACATGCATAGAATTCAACATTTGAGATACACCATCGATGAGCATGATGTGCATGTGGATCTAGCCAAGATCCAAATAATCCACTATTCACCTTCTCCAAAGACACTGACAAATGATTGTAGTTTCTTAGCACATGCCATATTATACCATAGGTTCATGTTGGGATTATGTAATATTGTTTATCCCTTAAGTTAAGTTACCAAGGGTGGAGCCAAATCCAAGTTTGTTTGGGCCAAGGAAATAGAAATCATTCAAGGATATGAAATACCACCTTTGTGGGAATTAGTCCTCACTCTTACAAATTGTAAAATCCATTCAAGACTGAGATACATGTTTTATATTATGTTTTTGGTACAATTATCACTCAACATGGACATCTGGTGTTCTAACATAATGAGACACTTTTTGATGTGATTCATAAGTACCCCACCTATGATGAGAATATGTAGTCCATTGTGTAGGAATGTTACTAGTGGAATAATTATAATTTGGGAAAGGAAAGTATCATACACATGTTGAGCTAGCAACAACCACCAATAATATTTTTTTAAAACATTTGATGAAGTAAAAAACAGCTTGGAGTGTGTTGTGAAAAACAACAACCACCATATTTTATTTTTGAATAATAGAAAATTAAGGGCCCTTTTTATTTTATTAAGGAGTTTTCTCTTATCTTTGTTTAATTTCATTGTTTTTATTAGTTTAAATATAACCATGTAAATATTTTTTCATTTGGGTGATTGGATTGGTTTCCACTGGACATTATCATACCACAAACAACTTGATTGATTATTGAAAGTAGTTTTAATATCAATTCCTCACAATCACTTGAATTCGAAACATGATTATGAGGAATATTTTTATATCATTCAATAATTAACATATGATTCTAAAATATGGTTTGGTGTTATATAAATATTTGCATCACGCTAAGAAAATTTGCTCAGAAGACCTTTTTCCATTTCCCTATGTAGACTTGAAGTCCCTTTTTGTAAATCCCAGAGCTAAAAAATTATTTTTCCACACATACGCACCATAACTATTATACAACATGCATATACACAGGTTGCACCATTAAAACCCGCGTACATCAGGTTTTGTGCGCAAAATTAAAAAATAGTGTCGGGTTTCCATGTCACGTCACAAGATCCATGATCCTTGACCTTCCATATACTAGAAACATTCTGACTTTACCCTTCAGCTCCATTTGAAGGCTATGAATGGGCCAAATACAAGCTGTGGAAAAGAGGAGAAGAATTCAACTTTGAGAGAAAAGTTACTATGGAGAATTATTCACTTCATGTTGAGTCTGCATTCCTTTGTCCTTTTAAGTATGAACACATTGTTTATCCTGCAAGCTCTGCCCTACTTGATTAAGAACCTCATTGTCTCTCTTCTATGAGCTTGACTTTTGTGGAGGATTGAAGTGGTGGAGGCCCAGCTGGAAGGGACTTAGTTTCTCGGTTCCAAACCGTGACGACATGGAAGTTTGCAATTCATTCACTTCTATTGATTAGATTTTAATAGAAATACTATTTTCTTGTCCAATTAATATCTTGCAAATATTTGAATTGTTATTCCATGGGCATATTTTTTATGAATGTTGATGGATTATACTATTGAATGTGCTAACTTTACATATTATCACCATATGCTTGTGTTTCTTGGTTTTTGAGGACAAGTTGCAAGTGTATTGGTTTGATTCAAGTGCTCAACGATGGACTTCATCGAACGTCTGGACGAGGTAGGCTCTTTATCTTGTCTTGGTAGCATATTTTCTTATGTAGCATACTTGATATTAGAGTTAATTTATGCAGTCATTTCCATTTGTTGTGCTTTACCCCTTTCCATAGAGAGATTTTCCTCATAATAGAATTGGCGACCATATTCGGGATAAAATCTTCTTTTATGGGTTTTGAGTGTTTTTCTCCTTTGATTGCTCTCATTTATATTGAGTTTCTTGTCGACTGATTGCTTGAAAATATTTGTTCATTTTGAATCTGAGTTTCTTAGCCTTATCCTTAACCTGGCAGTGTTTTAACACATACACGTGGGTTTTTACCTAACAGTCACATACATCCATGTGTTGTCCTTCTGTAAGAGGCGTATATACATGGTTTCCTCTTGAATAGTTGTGTACATCATCCTTTTTTGCTTGGTTGTTGAGTTTGATGTTTGTTGGGTAAGTTTTGATGGTTGTTGAGTCTTCTTGGGTCTCTTTTATGACTGTTAAGTTCATGTAGAATGATAAGAAACCTTTCTTTGGTTGAATTTTTGGTGGTGTCTTTATCATCATCATTTTCATTGATTGTCCTTGCATCGTGGTTTGGGTGTTTTCCTCCTGATATCCTACTTGGTTTGTCTTTATTTACATACAATGGAATATTTATATCAATTTGTTGTTCATTCCTTGCATTTTCATTTTTTATATTGAAAATACAAAAATATTAAGCATTTTGCATTGTTGGCATTTGATATTTTGGTTCCTTATCATTGATATTAGTACATGTATAGAAGGATTGAATCTTATTTGGAATTGCAGAATTAAATTGAAAATTGCATTTTTAAAAGTTTATCATTTATTGGGAATTAAAGTTAGGACTTTTCATTTTATTCATATTCATTTATTTTACTTGTTGAGTCATAACATCATTAGTTTCATGACTGCACATTTTTTAGTAATGAAGGCCACTAAAAGCAACGTTGATAAATTAAAATTGATTAGAAACAATTTTATTTTCTAGGGTGCACAAAATAGCTTAGGATTTAGAGCCTTGGAATAGGATTTTGTGAGTAAACTTTTCCAAGGCTATTAAATCAACATATGTGTCTGACTAAGGGAGTGGTGAAATCCATTGTATAATTAGTGACGTCGGGAGGCTCCACTTACACCAGAGTTAAGAAAGAGTTTGTGTGATCTTGATTGAGGGGATATCCCCCAATACCTTTTTAGTGTCAGAGATATTTTTGGGGATATATTCGTATATGGGGATATTGCTAGTACCTTTAACTCTGTGAGAGGAGGTGCTTTCGAGGTTTTTGTCTTTGTTACCCTTCCCATACGGTAGACCTGAATTAAAATTGTTCACTTGCGCATCAGTTATATTATGGTTTCTTAGTTTCTTGACATAAGTACCACATAGGTTACTTCTAGGGGTTATTCTTGAAGTACCTTGGGTGAGATAAGGGTTGGAAAAAACAAAACCTTTATGGAGGATTACCTCTATGGGGGGATCTAACTAACTAGTTGTTAATCCCACAAGGGCCCTTATAACTGATTTTGATACCTCCAATATTTTGCGGGGAGTCTCAAGCCCCTCTCGGGCGAGAAATACCTACTTTAGGAAGGGAGGCCCCTTTCAACCACTTTATCCTGCTTGTGTGCATATTGGCCTTTTGTTTATTTTATTTTGGTGTGCTCTGTGATTTTTAGTTGGCCTTTATATTTTGTATTGCACTGTGAGTTTTCATCATCATGGATAGCAGAGCCCCATTGACTCCCTCATTTAGCACTACTTCCCCCAGGACATTTGCTCATTTCATGGGGATGAATCCATCCATGTTTCGTAATGGTATGAAGAATCGTGATACTCAGTCAATAGCTTGGGTATCTAATCATTTTCCTCTTGATATGAAAAATATGCTTTCACCCTTTCCATCCTCCCCCTCACCTGCTAATATGAATCCTAGTTTTAGATTTGTGGGCATGATGACTCCCTTTTAACATATTTGTTCGATGGGAGTCATATCCCTCAACCGACTCTCATAGTGGGAATTTGGAATCTCCCTTCTTACAAATCCAATCCTGGAGAAAATGATCAAATGGGTGGTTATTCTGCTTATTACACCCCATCCACATATCCTTCGTCAGCTATGTCAATTCCTACAAACACGTTTCCCATGACATACCTCCATCTATCCTCTGGTATTTCATATGGAGGGAATCAATTTTATATCACAAGCTACCCCCTTTATGGAATCCCTTCATCTGGTGGAAATATATATCCTCACCTAAATAACCCATGTCACGCCTTTTTCTCTTCACATACATATGCTTCTGTGATGATGTCTTTACAAACCTCTATGAGTTAATTGGGAGGAGGATACTGCTCTGCCAAGTAGGAACATGGTGTAGACCAAAATCCTTCATGGCCTGCAATTTATCAAAACCGGTCTTTTCCAGGACCTTTGTCTCAAATGCTGCAACTAACCATCGTCAGCAGTCTAGTAACCATGCGTCATACTGGAATTATATCACCAACCTCTCCTAGTCATGTTGGAGATTGGTCGATGACCTCTGTAATCCATGTTGAAGACCAACAACCAGTCACTGCAAGTCATGCTGGGGGAACAACTCTAGTCGCCATGAGTCAAATTGAAATCAAATATCCAACCACGGTCAGCCATGTTGGAGAATCATCACCAACCTCTATACATCATGTTGGAGATGAACCACTAGCCTCTGACAGTCATGCTGAGATCATGCCACAAGCCATTTTGAGTGATGTTGGGGGAATTCATACGATTGAAAAACCTCAACTTATAGGACGCAATCCCAAGTTCCTTTGTAGGATTTGCAAAGGTGGTCATTTAACTTGCTTGTGTCCTACTATTGTTGTAATAGAAGAAGTGTAGTCCTTATCTGATAACCCTTCAGTTTCAGAATCATATTTGGTTTCTCAACATTATATTTCTCCTTTTCTTGACATGGAAATCATGTCGATGCAATCATCACCTGACACCACTGCTTTTTTTAGGAGTGGAACATCTTTAGACCATGTCATTAACATTTCTAGTCATGTACCTTCTAAACAAGAGAGAGTTTTACATTCCCGAGTACTCTCCCTCCAAGTATTAGGGAGGTTCCCTTTGACTGGGATGGTCTTGTGGGGTATCAAATTCCTTATTCTATTCCCTTTCAGATAAGAGGCATTCTCTGATATATCATTGTGAAGGTACCCTACGTGAGTATTTTATCCCCCTCTACTTGGAAAGATCTAGGTTTTCCCAAGATTCAGTTTGTCATTAGTAAGATGCTGACCTTTCACAGAAGTCTTGCATAGGAGCCCTAGCCTCCCCCATGATATGTCGATTAGAGGAATCCCAATGAGTCTGTTTTAAGCTCTTTTCTGACTCTCTCAAAAAGAGAAAATCTTTTTGATTGAACTTGTCTCTTTCACACTCGTAAATTGGATTTAAAAGGACGTCTATTTGGTGTAAGTTTACCCCTTTTTCAAACCAAGTAGACTAAGATCACGAAAAAATGACATTTTTTGGAGTTAAGTTGTAATTGCATCTCATTCTCTTGCTTTGAGTACTAAGCCTATTTCCAGTTCTCACTTTCGCATTATAATCCTATCACCTCAACAGTTTTCATCATCAACCAAGAAGAGCCTTGTTCATATCCTTTGCAGCTTGACACCTTATACCCAAGACAAAACATTCCCCCAAGTGTCCATATCCTACATGAACCTCCTTGCATTGAGCATAGGTATGTTCCACCTCTAGAACTAGTTTCTTACTTGCGACACTCATTCCCTCCTCTGTATCATAGAATTCATTTGACTATGAAAAAACAAAAAAAAGTAGACGGGGAAGGAATATTATCCTATATTGGTAGCAGTCATGTCTCCTTTGATTAGAGAACAAAATTGTTGAGTCCACTTTTCATCAAAATTTTGGGCTTAGCATAACCTTAGGAATTTGAGCTCGTTACTTAGATTTTACTCCCCCGACTAGTCACTCTTCTAGTCCCTATGGAGAGTTTGATCGATTCCTCCTGCATACAAAGTTTCATCATTGAGTCTATGCTTCCAGAGTCTTTCATATGTCTCATGATCATGTTCAAAGGATGTCTATCAACCCGTTTCGGCCATTCCTCAGAAGTATTGACTTTACATGTTGGCCATACCCTCAGTATGTCTCAGAATTACATGAAATTGTAATCCTATCATGCACCCTAGTCCTACTTTCATCATTGGTAGGTAACCGTGAAACCGACAGTCGACATTTCATCATTGGTCCCTGACTGGGGGGTTTCCCTTGTGTTCGATAGAAAGAAATATATTCACACATTGGGATTTGTGCAATGTCTTGGATTCCATTAGCCTTATTGGTGGTTTCATCGCCTTTGTCAACAATTTTCCTTATTGGTTTCTATTCATAGGGTCTTTTTTGTGTCCTTCTTGCATCAGGCACACGCGAAAGACACACAAGGTCATTGGTTCATGAACATTTTCTTCGTCTGATTTCCTCCAAATCATCAAGTTCCTACTTTGTACTTTGTGTTGAATGATAAGAGATGCCTCAATGTTATCCTTTTAGTGGGTCTCCTTCCATCGACTTCAACCCATCTATTCTGGAAATGAGACCTAGAGTCCTTTGAGTACCTGGAGGCTTGCAGTCATTAGTGGTAGGTTCTCCCGCCATCGATAGTTGGGAATACATCAATGTCCCCTGATCGATGGATTCTTTAAGTGTTCGACCTCGACACCTTTATTCACACTTGTAATAATTTACTCAGTGCCTTGATACCTACTTTAATTATCGGTAGGTTGTCCTGCATTTGTTAATGGTATACCTTAATGATCGATAATAAAACAAAGTCTAATTGTGTTCGGCCTCAACTCCTTTATTCACACAATGTAGACTTGCACCTTTGGTGGATCATGTAGAATACTTGAAGACATCAGTTCATAGTCACAACTTTTGTTAAGAACCAAATATCAATATAGATAGAAAAACCTCAAAATAAGTACTCAATGCCTTGAAAAAGAGAGAAATTCAGATAATAAGCCTCTTCGAGGGGGAAACCTCCTTATACACCACATAAATTTCCAAATACAAGATAATTCCAAATGAAAATGTCTCCTTTGTATATATAAGAGACTAGGATGTACAATTTCAACTAATGGAACCAAGCCGATATAAATAAAGTAACATTACTAATGTAATACACCCCAGTTAAGGGGTAATGTCCCACTATTTAGGGCTTAACATGCCCCTCCCCTTGAGACAAGTGTTGTCCACAATACTTGAGTAACTCTAGATGCTTTTGTATAAAATACTCGTCTTCCCAAGTGGAATCTTGAGCCGATAGTTTCCTCCATTTAATGAGATACTCTAAAATGGATCTATTCCTCAGTTGGCGAATTATTGTGTCAGTGATGGCGTCAGGCTCCAATATGATTTTTCCTTCCTCATCAAGTTTTTTCAATATAGTTTGAACTGGGATCTTGTTACCTATAACCTTCCTTAAGAATGAAACATGGAAAATTGGTTGTACTTGTGAAGATGCAGGCAACTCCAATTTTTATGTCATAGTACCAATATTTTGCAACACCTTATAAGGGCCATAGTACTTTGGTGATAATTGATTATCCTTCTTGGATTTCTTGAGGGACATTTGTGTGTATGGTT
>SNQJ01S0153248.1:0-22792 GCA_010110895.2 Picea sitchensis | reverse complement strand
GCTCTCAGTTACACAACTGAGAGAAAGGGGGTCTCATCATGAGACAAAATTCTCATTTCCATGAGGTATTTGTGAATGACACTGTCATTATCTGGACACCACGCCAAGACAATAGCCTTCAACTCATTCCTTAAAAACATGAAAGAAATAAAGAATGGAAAGAAGATGGGCTTGGAAACAGTGCACCGCAAATGAAGGTGTCACACACCCTCAACAAAGGAACCCATGAATGAGATAATACAAGCCCTTGTATGTCATGAAAATAATTGACCTATGAAGTCTAAACCCCTTCCACCTCATCATCCACTACATAACATTGAAAGGCCATCCTTGGGAGAATCCCCTACTTGAGGGCTTTGGTCTACCCAATAAGACTCCTATGACACCCCTCCCATACTTAAACTTGGTCAATTGTATAGGGTTTTTGAGCATTTGTTTAATTTGATGAGGTAGTTTTGATGCACATGTTTAGGTGCCTTGCTTATTAGATGTGGTTTACACTTGTCATGATATATTTGACTTGAGATCTTTGGAGGGTGTACCCTTTTGTTTTTCAGGACCTTGCTTGGTGGCCAGTTTTGGGAGAACAAGCTTAGCTTGGGCTTCCATGGGGCACGAAGCCCACAGGATGGATGCCTAGGGTCCGCATGCTGGATGACAGAGACATTACTTTGGATGCCTAGAAGACATCATGGTGGGCCTAACCTAGCCTCTACCACCTAGATGACTTTCCTAGGAGAGGCAAAACGTTGCCTCCTTGAGGGTTGGCATCATGAAGGGGCTAGGTTTTGGTGGTGATGGAGTTGCACATTGACACTTGGAATATCTTGACCGGATGAGGCATGGAGAAGGCTTGGTGTATGAATAGGAGGCTCAAGGATCCCCAACAACTTTCACATTCTTCTCCGATGACTTGGAAAGTGTCACAAACGTCCCCTAAAGGGGATATGTCATCTTACTTTAGGTTTTTCCTTTGTGTAAAATTAAATTTTAAGGTCAATTGTTTAATATTATTTTGTAAAGGGGAAAGATTAGGGTTGTTGACCCCTTATCTTGTGGTTTTCCCTAGTTTATGTGGACAAACTATGTCTAGGACTTTTTGTATAAATAGAGATCAAACTCAAATCATTTTCACAACATAGCTCTCCCTTGTGGAGAAGGATACTTGGCTGAAATTTTCGTATACTTGTGCATTTTTGGTATATCTCTCTCTTTCAAATGGTTTATGGTGTTATCTTTTGGTGAATGGATGAGAATAAGTGATGCGCACCTCTTGAAGGCTTGTTCTTTTTCTCTTGGATGATATTTTGCATGGTGATCTAGGGTTTGAAATCTCATTTCTTCGAATTGGTAAGGAAAAATATGCATATGCCATTTATTTCTTGCTTATCTTTGGTTAATGTTGGTGAAAACCCTAGGAGGAGTATGTTGGATACACCCTCCATCATTTCTTCATCCTTTTGTTAAGGTTATAAGTCATTTTTGAGCAAGGGTTGCTAGGAGAAGTACAAGTGTGTAGACCCTCCTAGATTTACCCTAAGTTGGTTAGAATACTTTAGGGAGTAAGATGATTTACACCCCTAGGGATATTTTTGATCCAACTTGTGTGTTTAAGACCCCATTCACCCAATTTTAAAGGCACTAATCTAATCTGTTATTGCATTGGAAATGTAAAATACTTGCATTGAAATACACGATTTTACGAGATATTGAATTTGTTCAAAGCGGAATAAATTATTTGCCTTAATTTTTTGCTTGAGCCACTAGGGCATTTTGATTGGTAAAGGATACCTTTATTCCATTACAAATTTATGCTACAGCCATTAGGGCTGCAACAAACTCTCTTTTTCAAGCTCAATCTCTCACTCTTTTACCGTTGGAATTAGTTGGAAAGTTGCTATTATTAATCTACTTGATGTTGACTATCGTTGGGCAATATTTTGGCTGATTTTTTGGGGTAAAAGTTGCTTCTGTAGAAAAAGACAACTATATCCGCTTGGATGTCATAAATATACTCTGAAAAATTATCTTTACAACCATCTAAATACCACTAAAGTTGTGTTGAAGTGTTGAGAACTTATCTACATATTTTATGCTTCATAACTCAACTAATATTTGATGCTTTAAGTGGTTTGATCCACAATATATACTTGATTTCATTGCTGATATATATCTCTATTTACTGCTGAAATTAGGGAAAGAAACCTTAACTTTCTTGTCCACCTAACATACACTACAAACAATTGGTTTTTTCTTGTGTCTCGGGCAGGTACGAACACTCTCAGCAGGTACCCAAGGACTTGGAAACCTTAAACCTCTCCCAAGACTCATTCTCAAGCCTTCTTCCATCTAGTAACTTGACCTATGGGGGATTCCATTCATACATCTCACTTTCCATCTCATTTCGCCCCCTAGGGTCACTGGGATCCCCCCCTTGAGGTGATTTTATCATCTCTAAAGTGACGAGAATACTTACCTAAGGTGAAAATGGGTAGGTGTTCTCAAAGTTGTCTCCATTTGGTGGTTGGGTTAGGATTTTCCCAACCTACAACTTGTATATTTTAACCTTGTACAATATTTTACTACAAACATATTTTCAATAAAAGAACAAAAAAGATACAATGGAAATTACACACATTATGCAGAATTTTTCCCTTGGAAACCCAAACCGAGAAAACCAACATATTCTATATTCATTCATTGTCATACATTGTTTACAATACAATATACATATAGGAGCAAAAAACATCCAAAACCCTAACCCAATGACCTGGATTAGTCAACAACCATAATTCCTTAACCGAAAATAGAAAACCATCGGAAAAAACTATGTGCCGAAAAACCTCCCAACAATGGACACAAAAATTGAGGAAAAATGTGACAGTTTCCCGAGGCAAAAAAATATTCCCTCAAAACCCCCCGTGCACCCAACGCAACATAGTAGACACTAGTACTAGTCATGCAAATAATATAACACATACCCAACACAACTTGTGTGATAACACTACCTTTTTTATCTTCCCCTTTGGTTTCTGACCCAAGCTCTCAACCTTCTCGGAGTCCCTTCCTGTTTTTTCTCCTCCTCGGGTTACCACCTGAACATTGACTTCCTCATCTTTCTTATTTTTTCTGTGTGGTTCTACATGCACCATATTACAATGTGTCTTCTTTTCTTCCCACTTCTTCACTAAGTCAAGACAATCTTCCATGACATGTTTCAGACTATATCAATATGAACAAAGCATGTGTGGTTTGGTATAAAACCTTAATACATGGCCAATTTCTCCACAATTGAAGAAAGTGGGGGTCTACCTCTCCCTCTTCCATATTTGTGTCCATGACCATGCCCATATCCACCTATAGGACATCCTTGGTATCTTCCTCTCTCAACATCACCATCATCACAACCCTTCTTTTCTTCATGTACCGAGAATACATTGCGAGTATTGTCTTGCATCAACTGGAGTGACTAGTAGTTATTAACATCATGTCCCATGGATTTATAGGACTCGCAAAATGGAGTATGATGTGTCTTTTGATACTTTTTCAAAATCGGACAACAAGGTGGTACATGGATCCATTGTCGGCATATCTCACACCATTCTGTCTGGGACCCAACTAGGAATGGACTCAGTGCACCCATCGCCACATAATTCGAAAGTGTAGGGCTCTTTTCCCTACGATGCCCCTCAACACGAAATGCGATACACCATACATGCTCGTGCATGAATTTTGTCTTTATCATATCTTAAAATTGCATCGTCATATTGGCAAGTTGTAATTGCACATGTGCCAATCCCATCAACATCTCTACCCCTCCTCGCATAGCTTATATGTGTATTGCAATTTCTACCTCCTTCGCTTGAGTCACCACCTTTTTCTAGGTGAGAAATACTCAGAAATGGGGAAGAAACCCTGAAATAAACCATTCTCAGTGCTGCACATCCTAGATCTAGAACATCATCCTATCCAACAAAATCTTAAACCATTGGTTGTAGTCCCACACAATTTCTCCTTCTTTCTGCTTAATCTCCTTGATTTTTGTGATACACTAAGACTCTAACTTAGGCTTTTGAAACTCCTTAAGTAGATCTCATTTGATCTCTATCAAGGACCTTTATTGTCCCATCGACGTAGTGGCCTTTTACTTCATGTACCATGCCAAGGCTCTGTCCATGATCGTGGTTTCCATTTGCACAATCTTTGTTGCTTCGACCGTGATCCTCTTCACATACTACATTGATTCACATGTGAACCAATGTTGTTCTGCGTCATCCTTACCCGTTCCATGGAACACGGGTAGCCTCAAGGTTCTATCCTGATTCACCATCGTCACTCTCAAACCAACTCCTCCTATCTGATTGTTGGGTGTCAAACTCCTTAGTACCGATATTCCTCTTGGTGAAGTAACACTAACTTCTCCTTCTTCTTCATTCATCTCTTCTCTTCTATCTCCTTCTACTCTTTCTTCTCCTCTATCTCCTACTCCAATTGCTTCATTTTCTGTTGTTCTTTATTCTTGATTACAAATGTGCAAGGGGGTTGGTTCAAATGGGGGGTAAGTTCATCTCCTTCTGACATTTCTTGTGAGGGGACCCAAAAAATTTCCTACCTGCAGTCGTGCAAGACCATATACAATCGCCAATTCTTCTCCCACACCACTAGGGGATCCTCTGTCTTCCTTCATTTCTCCTGCACCTCTACTATGTCTCTCATCTTATTTCGAGGTTGCAACATCCCGTAATAGCCAATGGGTTTGGAATTCATCACATGGGCCCCTGGGGCTACTACTACTAGTATCCCCATTGGACACCCTACTCTCGACATCACACCTCTTCACAGACCTATCTTCACCTATGCTCCACTCTAGCATAGTGCATTATTCTTCACTTCTTCCTGGTGCACTCTCTTTTCTCTTCATCTCGATCCCGACCCCTCACTGCATGCCCCTTTCTATATTATTTCCACCTCTTTGTTATGATTTCCTTCTTAGCTCAACTCTTCTTGTGTATCTCTTGGCTATCTCTCTCCTCTACTCTTCTGGGTCCATCCCATTCCTCACCTCATTTCAACAACTTCTATATCTTCCTCAATGGATCCATCTCCTCTCTCATTTCTCCCCTATCTTTTCACCCCCCAACACTAGGGGAGTTAACTCAACCATCATGTTGGGCTCCATGCGCATCAACCCTTTCTCCACGGACAACATCTTGATATAAAGAGTGATTTCTTCTAGCATTCATTTCCTCGGACCTTTCACAAACTTTATTTCAGACTCACTAAAATAATCAATGTGCTTCACAATAAATTTAATAATATAGCCCTCCTTTACTTGAGAAAACCAAAAATCAATGGCTCGATTCCATTTATTTTCCAACACATTCAGTCTATCAAGCATTACTTGATCCCAAACCACTAGTTCTAAAGGCCACAAAGCAGAATTGGTATCAATTTTCCTTTTCATTTATTCATACAACAAACAAGGAAATTCAACAAAGAACATCTCATGCATATCATTATAAATATACTTATCTTTCCATCTCTTCAGATTCACTCTTAGGCCTTGAGTTTCTCGCTGGGAAAACTCATGTTATTTTGTAGTTAGCCAGTATTGAATATATTCTCGAGATGGATGCCACCTAATTTCTTACCTTCATCGTTTCATAGAATACTTTCAAGTCCTGGCAACAAAACCGTTTGTTGGGTTGTTTCACACTTGCATGTGTCCTTCCTAATGATGGAAAATTTAGACCCAGGGTTCATTCAAAGTTGACCAACAAAAACCCCAAAGCATCGACATATCAATCTTCAACCAAGGTCAAAGAAGGTCTCACCCGAGACACTATGAGGATCATTGAGACCATCTAGTCTTGTGACAGTGATGGAGGATTAAACACATAGAAATCCATCTGGGTTGACATCCATACATTCCATAGCTGACAACTTACTACTACTAATAAGTAAAACAATACACACACATATCTAAATACCACATAAGGAACACATGCTAGATCATAATCGCTACAACTTTATTATCATTATCATTCCATCACAACACATATGTACATTAAGAAAATCATATAAAACAACAACAAGGTCTATGTTTATTTGGATAAGCTTCCAGATATACAATATATTGCATCACGCACATTCTACTAGACCTTAAACATATGACAGACTCAAACACATGATTGCAGACATTACAATGTTATAGAGACTCAGAGCAAGCTCTTCTACATTGGAAAACAACAGTGACTCGATGAATCAATTACAACCAACACCATCCTTGTCTTTGGTGTCCTTGCTACCGTTTATATATTTCTTTCCCCAAGAGTTTTTTCCCTTTCATCTCTACTCCACTCGCTCTAATGACAAACTACCTTGCATGGTTCTCACACCTGCCTGCAGTCCATGTACCCTTTCTAGAATCGGGGAAACCCTAACTGCCTAACCATCTCATCCTCAAGTTTCTCTGCATTCCCTTGTGTTGCTAGCAGTAATCATTTGAAGATATTTCCCTACGGTTACTTTATTGATTCCAGCATGCGTCTTCTTGATTTTCAGTTCAACTGACAAAAATTAGGTCGATGCACACTTGGTAGAATTCAAGCTTGGTGCGCAATATCAAAACTTAGTCTAGTGCACACTTATTTTCATTCTCTGTGCATTATCTTAGGCATGTGCAAAACTGGAATGGGCGTGCACAACTTCATTTTTGTGCGTGCGTGTGATTAACCCAAAACTTTGGGTGCCAGTAGGCCCATAACTTCACTGTGATCTGTCTCTAGGGTTGCACCACATAAGGATGGGATTGAACTACACTGCAATAACACACAACATCAGGTAGTGAGTTTATTGGGCAGTATTGCTTAAATGTTTTAGGAGTTTGATTATTATATTGGCCTCCAATGTGATATAGTTTTCCATTATTCCAATATCATTCTTTTGTTTTTCATTTTCTTCATATTTTTTACTTCATGCATATCATATCATACACTCACACACAATATCTCCCACCACACAAATAATATTTTCTAGTTGTTCAAAAATAATCAAACCATGGCTATAAATCATGGTCTTTTGGTGGTGACACACTCCATGATGCCTTTTTTTGGGCTACATTTTCTGAAATCGCAAACTCATTTCCCTAGCTCAATGGATCTGTATTGTCAAGTAATTTTTGAGCAAAACTAGGGAGGATTAGGGTTTCCTTGACACACATCTACGACATAGACAAGGGGGTTCAAAGGTTAGGAATACTAATGCAACATTGATCTTAGAAGAAGAAGTGATCGAATACTTGGATGATCTTATGAAGGGATAAACAATCTAGGCCAATCCAAAACAAGGTTATCTCGATGCGAGGTTAGATCCATGGAAGCATGCATATTTTGGGTCTAATATGTTGGAAGATGATACCATCACCATCATTGAAGAGTTAGCACATGCTTTGTCTAACCCTAGTGACAAGTTGGAGATGTGACTGAGGATAGGGGGGAAATTTCAGGTGATGCATACATTGTAAATCATAACTGTCGGGATAAAATCCCTACAAAGAACTATCTTGAGATAGATCTAGAGGAGATTTAGGTATCTTCCCAATGGATTGGTGAGTACATGGATATGATGAGAGAAAAAAATAGTTCTTAAGACACATTTACTCCAACATAGAAGTGTTATGACATTTCTCCATAGTGTTATGGCTCAAACCCCAAATTTGAGCCATGTTCTGAGTTAGGTATCATAGGAAAACAACTAGACTTTAATCTCATGAGTGGCTCTACAAATTCAATCTTAGAGGATTTAGGGTTTCAACATGTGGAGGATAAGAGGAAGCTAAAGAAGATACAATATGTCAAAAATAAATAGGAACCGATCAATTTATTCCTGGGTGAGACAACGAAGTTAAATGATATTATAGGGATGGAGGACCTAGTGATTGTGGGTTGGTTTCCAAGTAGGATAATGAATGTCAAATCTCTAAAGGTATGGAAAAAGTCAATATTTAAGCCTATTTTAGGTTGCAATCCTTGTGCTTTATTATTGGTGAGGGGTTGTATGGTTTGGACCTTTCAGAGGCTACGAGATGTGGAAAATATTATGCATAAAAGATGGAAATGGGGAGCCCAACCGCTCTTTCTCAAGAAATGGAATATTGATTTCGATGCTAGATCTGTGAGATTAGACATATTTCTAGTTTGGGTAAGGATATTGGGGCTTCTATTTATTATGTGGGCATAAGGGGTTTTTGAGGAGATTTAGAATGCACTTGGCACCTTTTATGAATCAAACCTATCCTTCAGAGAAACTAGTTACATGGGTATTGCTCCTATCCTTGTTGGGTTGGACATAAGCAAAGGGATGGTTGAAACTATGGACATAAGGCATGAATTGAATGAGTATAGCCTAAATATACTACAAAGGCATATCCTTTAGATGTGGTCATTGTCATTTTTATGGACACTTAGCAATTGAGTTCTCTCTCAATTTCAAAAAAACAATGTGGGCTTTGAAGTCATTTTGGAAGATGACAAGGATGTCCAAATGGAAAAAACATATAAATTTGATCATGACGTCAAATTTGGGGGAAAGTGAGGATGTGAATAGCCCAAAATAGGTTCCTATGGGAGTGGTATCTTAGTCATAAAACACTAGATAAATAAAGGAATAGTTGATGGAAGCATCCAATACAAGAAAGGAAGAATTGCCTATACCGAGTAAGACTTCATTCTCTCCTCCTTTGGATAAAAGGAAATCTAATTAACTTATTATTTTTGGGACATGGGATTTGAATGATGAAAACAACAATGTCAAACCTTTGAAGGAATTCCTACTCTCTCAGGACAAACATCCTTAACCCCCCTCCACTTATTCCCATTCCTGGGGTTGAAGATAGTTTGGTTGAAAGGACCTCATATATAAAGCCCTCGACCGCCATTGGCATAGATTCAAAATGTATGGAGTATAATAGAACCCTCCCCTCTATCAAATCATCAAAGTATAATATCAGAGTGAGGGTTAAAGGAACCATAGATTTCCCAAGGAGAGTGGAAGGGGGATTGTGTAACGTACCCAACCACCAAAGTGGGTCCATCGCGCAAAAACTCTCTCTTTAACAACTTCGATACCACTTTGTAACATACCCATACACCAAAGATGGCCACGTCATGAAAAAACTCTCTTGTCATCAAATCTGATACCATTTTAGTAACGTATCTAGCCTTTAGCTAAGCAACAATACATGCAGGATTCACATAAAACAAAACTTCTGCTAATTAAAGCAATTATTTTACTATTAACCGATTTCTTATAGCTTACAACTACAAATTAAAACAGATTTAGCTACTGTCTTTAACCACAAAATTAAACATCTAGAACTTGCTAATAATCAACATGAATTGCACCTAAACAACTCATTACAACAACATAAAAATCACTTCCAAATACATAGAGTTCATGCACAACAATTAAATACATAATTTAACATAACAACAAGATAGAACACTCATATTTTCACAATAGTTGTGCAACCAATTACTTGGGATGAACATTCCACCCAACCATAGACTGATTGTTCCAAATCTAAACATCTAGTCACCCCCGAGCTGAGGCTAGCAATCCACAAAAGAGGGTGGTCTCTCACAGTCCACTCCCAACTCATAAATATCTCAACCCAACTGATATTTTCCTACAACTATCCTGATTTTCCCACCATCTCTCTTCCTCTTGACCTGACCAACCCAAGGAATGCACCATTATTTTATCAAGGTTAACCCAAGGGATGTACCATCCGTTTATCAAGGATAGCTCAAGGAATAACCATTCATTTATCAATGTCTCTTTGGTACATGTAGCTAGGAATATCTTAGCTGAGAACTCTAGGGAAACCGCTACTAGGAAAACTATCAGCAAACCAACAACAACACTTGTTGTTTCAGTGCAATTCAAGCAAGAGTTCACTCTTCCATCCTGACAACTGGGCTCTTCAGTTCTCCATCTCCAATTCGCTCCAGGATTCTCCCTCCACGACTACATCAAATTCCAAGCTCTATTTCCTCTCGCTCCTCCTTCCCTCTCATGCATCCACTTGACTAACTAAAAACTGTTGTCCCAACCCATACAAATTTCCTCTCTTTGGCTTGCCTTTATTTACTCACACTCTTCCCAAAGATAATTGTACTCAACCCCCATGTGCCCAATAACTTTGGGATGTGATCACTCACACCCACCCTCTTACATGTATTCAATGATTGGCTTTGGGAACACTCAATCAGAAATGGGAATGTTCATATACAAGTAGCAAATTTAGGGGAAAAAATGGGTTTTATTAATATACATGGGTATTTTCCCCCTTGGACCCTCTTGGCCATTATCCTAGACACTCCCCTCTCTTGTTGATTAATTCAGCCCCCATCTCTTGCCCATGTCCCCTTTAGCAACTGTCATCACATTTTTATTAATAAGGCAAGTAAATACAATTCACATATTACATCGCTTGGTCATAGCCACATCTTATATCTTCATAAGAATTAATTAAAATAGGGATAATAATGGGGATGTTACAGATTGAGTCACATTGAATTAGAGAAAAATATCCCTCACATGGGAAGGGAGTATTTTATGTCCATAACAAAAAAGCAAGTATCCTCAAAGATCAAATGTGGAAAGCAATTGTCACTAATCAAGGCTCTTAAAATAAATTCCCCCAAGGAGGGTTTAAAATGATTATGATAAACTTAAATTGCAAATAGTTGGCCAACTCCTCAAAAAAATGGGCCCTAAAAATATTGATAGAGATTTCAAATCCCTCTTCATTCTTCTACAAGAACTTATGATAGATAGGGAGAAAATTACTCAGGAGTTGTAATTTTTTTTTGCAAACTTGGAATTTAGCTATATTGATGAAATAGGGAGGTTGATGGGTAACATTAATAGGTAGAAGAAGGATTCCTTTACCCTTTCAAATTCTTTTGATTTTACTTCTGGTCTAGGGACTACTTTTTTTTTTTTTTAAAGTAAAAATGATGGATCCTGTTATATTATCATAAGCAAGGTACAATAGTTGTTTGTGATGCCAGTTGTCTTGCCTAAGCAGGAAACCGAGACAGCTGGGCATCATATGCCAAGTGTTTCCCTTTTAACAAAATAGACATGGTTCCATCCTGCCCGAAGGAAACCAGGACTGTCACTTATGAGATTCAAACTGTATGCCATAAGCTAGTTGTAAGAAAACTAAAAACTAACTGAGCTAAAGCTTAATGCAGAACAGAAGAGGGAATCCTAACCAAGAACATCATTGAACCTTTTGCCTGTGCGCTTCTCCTCGTTCCCATGCTGTTGCCAGCCTACTGGAAGCACGTAAGTCTGCGCACACGTTGGGCATTGTCGCTGTGGTAGATTTTTGGAGTGGGTCGCGAAGAGCATATCAAGCCGTTGGTCAATTCTGGCAAGGCAAAAAACTTGGTTGTCCATCAGACTTCTCAGCTCGAAGATGAGAGCGAGGTGCCCCGAGTTGGTGAAGGGTGGCTGCTCCTGCCAGTGGCTATCGACGGAGGCGAGGTGTCTAGATTCCGATGCTTCTTTGCTTGTCTGCTCCAAACGGTTGAGAGACTGGGTCATCGTCCCCATGGTGGCGTCAGGAGGGGTCTCTTCTTCAACAAAACAGGTGGTGAAGTGCTCCTTTGGGCTATTGGCTTTGAAACCAGTCTGAAAGTCCCCAGGTAGAGGCTTGTATTCCATGCCAAATTCAGTGGGTGGGTTCCAGTTGTCTGGGACTGTAAACAGCGGGAGATTGGGGTAGCTCTGCATAGGCAATTTCTTCCACGTACGCCATGGGAGGCGTTCGTGGTTTTCTGCGCTGTCGAGTGGACGCCATGGCCAGCGCCTGCTCAAACTTCCTCTATCACTGGCGTCGAGACTCTGCCGTGTACCAAGCGGCACCCCTGCGCGGCTTTCCTCATGCCCTGGGCATGGTGGAGACCTTGGGAATAACCAGGGTTCCTAGCGGACGAACTTCTCTTCTCCATATATTTAGCGGGACCTTGAATCTCTGTTCCGGTGGATTGAACTGCTAATGCGCTGGTGGAGTGAACACTGCAATGAAAAAATGCCGCTCGATGCTATCAATTATGATGATAAGGCAGAGGGTGACCGCGACCGCCATAGCCATTAAGGCTTGGTACTAAGTGCACTGGTGTCTGGTACTGTTCCCTTGTGCGAAGAGGCTCGTCGTTTGGTTACGGATGCAGTAATCCATGGTGTGTTAATGGCTGAGGAGATGGTCGCCGGTTGATGCATTAATATTGTGTCCCGGCATCAATCCACGTGGCCTTGAATTTCTACGTGGCACCCCATATGGGGGATATAAGTCTCTGGCGACTAAGGTTTGGCACCTAGCGTAGATGTCTGAGCACTCTGAGACATGGTCCACCCAACAAGAGTATTCGACTTCCATTTCGACTGCTTCGTTTGCTAGGCAATCTACTACCCTGTTTGCATCTCGCTTCACATGGGAAGGTATGATGCTGAGATGGGGTTGGAGGAGGCAGTTGAAATCTTCTAGCAGTCCGAAGAGTCGCCAGCTTGGTGAGATTTTTGAGGGGTGGCTTCCATGAAGAATCTTGGTGATTAGTTGGATGATGACTTGTGAGTCACCTTCTAAGATAATATTGTGGTAATCTTTATCCATAGCTGCTTGGAGGCCCCTCAATAGTCCTGTTAGCTTTGCCACATTGTTTTTTGTTTCCCCTAAGAATCCCGCTACAAGGCCTAGGATCTCTCCTTTTGAGTCTCTGATCACTGCCCCATATCCTGCTGTTCCCGGGTTGCCTTTGGAGGCTCCATCAAAGTTTATTTTGATGAAGTGTGCTGAAGGGGGGGACCAGGTGGTTGGGCTGATCTGTTGGTGCTTGTTAGTCCTTGGTGTTGGTTGATTGATTAGGATGGGCTGCCAGCGTTGAAGAATTATCTGTTCCTCGGGATTGCAATTGAGGTCCTCTGCTTTCTATGATTTGCTCCTAACTGTTTCCTTAATTAGTGAGCTGATTTTTTCCCACGTGACTTTCGGCGTGGAAGCTTGGGAGTGGAAAATTCTTTTGTTTCATTCCTTCCAAAGTTGCCAGAGAATGAATCCTGGTAGAAGCTGCCAGATGTGATTTAGAAGTGGGTTGTTGTAGGTGATGCGGTCCCAGTTCTCTATTGTGTCATTGATGCTGCTTCGTTGTTGGTTGGATTTGCGCATGATTTGCGCGCCTTGATCCCAGATTTGTTGGCTGTAACAACATCCATTAAAGAGATGTTCTTTGGTTTCCTCTTGTTGGTAGTAGAGTACACAAAGGGATGGTCCAATGAATCCTCTTTTCCTGAGGTTATCCCAGGTTAAGGCCCGATTGTGCACCACCAGCCACAGGAAGGTGGAAACCTTTGGCCAGAGAGCAGAATTCCAGACTTTGCTCCATATGGGCTCTTTGGTATTACCTTGGGGGTTGCTGTGTAGGAAGTAGGCTTCTTTTATTGTGAAGTTCCCAGATGTGGAGTATCCCCATCTCAGGATGTCCGACCCTTCTCTTCTGGGTATTTTTTGGTGATTGGCTTGAGATTTCTAGCTCTGTAGGTTGAGATTCTCTGGAACTCCAAGGTCTTGGTTGAAGGTTTTCCATTGACGCCAGGGAAGGTGTTGTCCTTGAGGTTTCCAAAGATCCTTAACCCTTAAGGAGGTATGCGGATTGAGGGCTTCCTTGAGAGTGGATAGGTCCTCCATTTCATTCAGGGGTTTGAATTTCTGCCAGGAGTCATGCCAGAACATGGCACTCTCTCCATCTCGGACCTCCCAAAAGGCATGGTTCTGGACCAGAGTGCGATTTTTCCATGCAGTGTTCCAGATGTTGGAGCCTTGAATTCTGTTGTTATGCCTGATTAGCTGGTTAGCTGGTGTGAGGGGGGCATACTTTTGTGTCCAAATTTGTGCCCAGGCCACTGCTGGATTTTTTAGCAAGCGCCACCAGATTTTAGCTCCCATAACTTGATTGAGCTTCCCCGGGTCCCGGAGGCCTAATCCTCCTTGGATTTTTGGTGTGTAGAGTTTATCCCAATTTACTGATGCCCATTTCTTGTTAGGTTGGTGGCCATGCCATAGGAAGTTTCGCTGAAGGTTTCTGATGGCTCTAATGACATGTTTAGGAGCAGCCAGGACAGTGAAGAGATAGGTAGGAAGAGCCCACAAAACTGATTTAAGGAGGACTAGCCGAGAGGGAATGTTGAGGGGTCTAAAGGTCCAATTACTTAGCCTGTTAGAGATGGATAGGAGAAGACTATCCCAGGAGATGGATCTGGCGGCTACCCTGGTGAGGGGAACGCCCAGATAATTGGATGGAAGGGAGCTCCTAGGTATTCTTAGGAGTCTAGAGATATGAGTTTGAACAAAGGCTGGAGTATTAAATAAGTAGAGCTTGGATTTATCATGGTTAAGGGACATGCCTAAAGCTTCAGTGAAGTCAGAGAGGATGGAGTTGAGCTTGTTGGCCTCCCGGACCATGGGGGAGTTCAGAAGGAGGGTGTCATCGACAAACTGACTATGAGAGAGTGCTGGCTGAATGTTGTGTAGTGGTAGGCCTTTGAGGGAGACATCGGTGAGTGTTACCTTGATATACCTGCTCAGGCCTTCCGCCATGAGTACAAACAAAAAGGGAAAGAGAGGGTCTCCATGTCTGATGCCTCGGGAGGATGAGAAAGGTCTAGATGGGACACCATTTAAAAGGATGGAAAAGAATGTTGAGGAGGTGAGATTAAGGATCCAATTGACCCAACCCTGATCAAAACCAAAAGAATCTAGTATGGCTCTAAGATACTGCCAACTGGCTCGATCAAACGCTTTGGAAAGGTCGAGTTTGATTAGCATACCTGGGGTTCTTGAAGTCTTGAGGGAGTGGATGACCTCATGAGCCAAGATGACGCTGTCCATGATTTGTCTTCCTTCTACGTACCCTGCCTGCTCCTTGGAGATGACATGTATCAGAATAGGTTTGAGTCGATTAGATACTACCTTTGTTATTATTTTGTAGATGACATTACAAAGGGCTATGGGTCTGAACTGTTTGGGATTTGTGACTCTTCCTTCTTTCGGAATGAGAGTTAGGAAGGTTGCATTAAGGGTCGGGAGAACCACACCTGATTCTCTCGATTCCTCTACAACTTCCCAAACATCTTTTCTGACCAGATCCTAGCAATGGTGGAAAAAATCAATAGTGAATCCATCCGGGCCTGGGGCCTTTCCTGGGGGCATGGATTTTACTGCCTGATCCACTTCCTCTTGGGTAATGGGCCTTGTTAATGCAACGTTTTTCTCCGAGGTTACCAGTGAAGGTATATGCCTGGTGATTCTTTGTATGGCTTCTGTTCTATCCTCCTTGGTTTCCGTTAGAAGGTCCTGGTAGTAGTTAATCATCTCAGCTTCAATTTTAGCGTGTTCTCTGACTGTGTTGCCCTGGCCGTCTTCTAAGTGAGTGATTCTGTTGACATGGCGCCGATGCATCATTTCTCTATGGAAGAATTTTGTGTTCCTTTCCCCTTCCTTGAGCCATTGTACTCTGCATTTTTGCTTCCATAGGATTTCCTCTTGCTTTCTTCTTTCTTCCAATTGTGCTTGGAGCTCCTCCTCCTCTCTCATTAGATCGGTAGTCCTGGATGCAGAGATGAAGGTGTTTTGGATCTCCACCAGCTGGCTTTCTATGTTCTGGATGCTTTGAAGTATGTTTCCAAAATTGTTCTTATTCCAAAGTTTCAACAACTGCTTAAAGTTTTTGAGCCTTTGTTGGAATTTTTACATACTGGAACCATGGTCTATTTCCGACTGCGCCCACCAGGATTTGGCTAGTTGCTGGAAACCTGGGTGTGAAAGCCAGAACTTTTCAAAGCGAAAGGGCTTGTACTTGGGTATCTCTCTTGTGTCTATATTGAGGGCAAGAGGCCAGTGGTCTGAGCCGACTTTTGGTAGGATAAGGCTTTCTAGATAGGATCCTGTTTCCATTAATTCCTCGGTGACCAGGAAGCGGTCCAGGCGGCATGCAATGTGTTGATTGCCCGATCTGCGATTGGACCAGGTGAAAATGCCATTGCTATTTTCTATATCAACTAACTTTAGATGATCAATGAGAGTTTTGAACTTACTGTTGTCTTGGTCCATCTTTTTGGTGCCTCCTGTTTTTTCCTCCAACGATAGGATCATGTTGAAGTCTCCTCCTAAGATCCAGTTTTGAGTTGTCACCAGGGTCTTGATTAGTTCAAGCCGCTTCATGAGTTTGTCTTTATCTTGTTGGCTGTGGGGGCCATAGACATTGGTGATGGCTCCTTCTTGGTTCGAGCCAATGACCTTGAAGTGAGCCGTTATTGTTCCCACGGTTGAAAAGGTGTTGCTGATACTGATATTGGAGGGATTCCAGAGGATAGCTAGGCCTTCGGAGGCACCTGTGGAGTCTGTTGATATGGAATTGCATTCTCGCCAGATTCGCTGAAAAATGGTATCATCTTTTGTTCCTGCGCATTTGGTTTCCTGTAACATTAGAATGTTTGGATTTTCTGCCTTTATGCAATATCGGAGGGTCCTTTGTTTGGACCTTCCATTGAGTCCTCTGATGTTCCAGGTGATGATCTTCATCATTGAGCAGGTGGTGTTGTGTGGAGGTATACCTCCGAGATCTTGTGAATCTGTCTTGAATTTATCATGAGATTGCCCGCCTCCTTGATCAGTTGCTGCGCTGTTTTACGCCCTCGTCTTTTGTTCTCTCGGAGGATTTTCTTCGAGCCCGAGCTCGATTCCGTAGCTATACCCAGTCGTGCTGTGGATCCTGCTAAGGAGTTGAGAAATACTTTGTGCACCTTGCACAGTTGTTCTTCTGGAAGGGTCTGTAGGTCCTTTTGGTTCAGGCCCTCCTGTAACTTTTCTAGATCTATGCCTGCTAGATCTCGATCATCTAGCTACATTGGGGTGTCCCCGTCTCCGTCTCCTCTTTCCTCTGTGTAGATTTCACGGCTTTGGGGAGGGGGGGAAGGATTTGGGGAATCTTCTTGAGGCTGTTGCGAGTTCTTGTGCGGGTCTTGGATTTCCTCATCATCTGGCAGCTGGTTCAAGATCTCATAAGAGTTTCTGGTTGTGATTTTTTATTTGGAGTCTGGTATCTGCCTCCTTGGTGGGTTTCTCTTCTTTGACGCAACCGTGGTGAAGCCATCTTTCTGTGTATTGTCATTTGCTTTGGTGGCTGGTTTGATTAGGGGGCAGTCTCTGTAGAGATGGATGTGCTCATGACATCTCCTGCATCGGAAGGGAATGTGCTCGTAATCCAAGGTTTGTTTCTAGTCCTCATCTTGGTATTCAAGAGTCACCACGCCAAGGAGTGCCTTGGAGATGTTCATGTAGACGTAGATCCTGGCGTAGGAGGTATATTTTCTCTGTCTGGTGGCCTCTGAAGCTTTGACGTATTGTCCCAGGGTGTTCCCTATGCCCATTAGAATCTCCTCCAACCAGAAATCTTGCGGTAAAGAGTATAAGCAGATCCATACAACGGCCATGGTGAAGTCCTCTTTGTCAGGGATAAATATTTCAGTCCAGAAGCGTAAGACTAGCCCTGCTGAGTTGAAAAAGTACGACCCATTTTCCAATATCCTGTCCTTGTCCTCTAGATTGTATAGAATGATTGTAAAGAAGCCTTTGGAGCTGAGTTGGACCTTGTAGTCCCCTTTGGCGTTCCACCAATGCTTGATCCATTTGTTGAGATCCCTTTCTGTTGGCCAGAGTCCCAAGAACTTTCCTATGAGGGCATGTTCTCTCATAAATTGTGTGTGTTCTCCTACTCTGGTTGAGCCGATGAGGTATCTCGGTGTTTTTTCCATTTGTGGAATGCACTTGCCTGGTTCCCATCCTCGAGGTGACTTCGAATGGGAGGTTCCTGCCTATGTCTCCATCTCCTTCCTCAGGCCTTGTTCCCTGGACAAAAGTTGCTCACGTATTTGCAGGGGTAGCTCAAATGTGGGGCGTTTCGTTCTAGTGTCGGAGCGGTCATTGGCGGTGATGTTGCTGTATGAGGGGGGTTGCCCCCCCTCCTCCATGCCCATTTCGGTGTGTCAGTGGGGGCCGAAGGGCTTTGTATTTTTGCACCGCGCGGGAGCTTTGCGTCTGGACTGCCGTGGTCTACACCTGATGGGGGCTAGGACATTTTATTTCAATATTAATAATAACTAACTATACTCATATTTTTCATAACACCAACCAACCCAAAAAGTCGGTCTAGGGACTACTTTATTCTCTCTAGATCTTGGAAAATAAATCTTTATTTTGAATTTATATGGATTGTACATTGACATAGTGGATTATTGGGACAATTTTCACTCTCTGGCTTAGTGGTAGTGGGAGGAGATCTAGACTTACCTTGGTGGTATCGAAAATTTGGGAACCTATAGCTCAGGAGGACTGTATCTTAGGTTACTTTTTGAGGAAACTAAAAAAGTAGGACTTTTGGATGTAGAAATAGAAAAATTGACCCCCACTTGGACCAATAGGAGAACTAAAGAGGCTTGTATAGAAAAATTACTTGATTGGTTCTTGATTTTTGAGTCTTTCCTTGACGAAGAAACCATAATAAAACAATGGGTCACCATAAGAGGGGACTCAAACCATCATCCAGTCATGCTGGAAATAGCCCCTACCCAAAATAAACATGCTATCCCTTTCAAATTGAATCTAGAATGGATGAAGGAAGAGGAGTTCATAAATAAGATATAAGAGTTATGGGTGCCATTCGATGGAATCTTGAGAGAATATTCTCCCATTCAGGTCCATCGAAACTTGAAAAAAGATCCAAAAATATAGCAATAATATGGGGAAATGAAGAAAATCTAAAGGATGAACCCTTAGAGAAGTGGAGGAAGATATAGCAGTACACTACAATAGTGCAAGGTTTAGATACATTACATAGGAACATAAAACAAAGGTAAAAATATTAGAGGGTAAATAAAGGAAATTACTCCTGGAAAAAGAAAAGGAATGGAGGTTAAAAAGAAGAGCCTTATGGATTCAAGAAAGCAATGGAAACACCAAGTTTTTTCATATATATGAAAATTGTAGGAAAGTTATCAACTCAATCTAGAAAATAGAAAGGGAGGATGGTAAATGGGAAAAATATTTCAAGGAGATAGCAGAGGAAGGGGCTGATTACTTTTCATCTCTCTTCAAAGAAGATACTCAAGTTACTATTGCAGAGGTTTTCAAATTATCCAATTCCTTCCCAAGTTTTGTCAATGTTGAGGACAACCAAGCCTTAATGAAGGAAGTTGGGAAAGATAACAATTTATGATTCTTCAAAGATTCTAGAAGGAAAAAATCCTAGGGCTAGATGGTCTACTTGTGGAATTTTTTGTTGGGTTCTTTGAGTTTATAGGATAAGATCTAGGAAGGGTGGTGGAGGAATCTAGAACAACAAGAAAGATGCTTGGATCCTTCAATACCACTTTTCTTGCACCGATTCCAAAAGATGATAACCCTTCATCTTTTGGTAAATTTAGACCAATTTCTTTATGCAACTGTATTTACAAAATCATTTTCAAGATAATAACTAGGAGACTAAAAAAGGTTTTGTCAAGGCAAATTTATAATGAATAGTATGGGTTCTTATAAGGAAGAAAAATACATGAGGCTATAGGGATTGCATAGGAAGGAATTCATTTAAAATGATGAATCAAAATTTGATGGTGATCAAAATGGACATGTCCAAATGATATGGCAGGGTAAGTTGGCTTTATCTCAGGCTCACACTTATTCATTTATGATTTAGATACTAGTTTGTAGTATCGGTATTGAATTGTGTAACATCTGCATCTTTTGTTTTTATGATTAATGGGGAAACATATACCTTCTTCAAGATAGGAAGAGGCTTAATATAGGGATGCCCCTTCTTTTTATCTTAATTGTTGAAGGACTGAGCAGGTTGTTAAAGGAGGCTTTAGAAAATGGAAATTTTAAAGGGGTTATAATTCATCAATCCTGTAACATTACAAATCTTATTTTTGTTGATGAAATCCTAATTTTTTGTGAGGACTTAAGAAGGGTTTGAGAAGTTTATGGTCATAATGGTTTTATTATGTAAGGAAATAGGCATGGAAATTAATATAGAGAAATCAACCCTCTCATTGTGACATTTTACTAAGCAGGAAATTAATTATATTTCACAAATTATTCATTTCAAATGTATAGACCTAGAAATGAGATTGAAGTACTTGGGTTTTTATTTGAAGCCAAACATGTACAAAAAAAGAGATTGGCAATGATTAACAACAAAAGTGAAAAAGAGGATAAACACGTGGTGTAATAGGTGGATCTATCAAGTGTTGGGTATGTGTTATATTCTTTGCACAACCAAACATAGTGTTTGCATTGCGCCAGGTGTGCAAGGGGGGTCATAGGGGGGCAGAGCACCCAAAATTATTTTGGGGTGGTTTTTGCATATGTTTTTAGCGATTTTTCGACACATGCTTTTCGTCGATGGTTTTCTAATTCCAAATAAGTAATCAGGATTGTTGACTAATCTAGATCAATCGATTAGGGGTTTTGGATGCCGCGGGATCCTATATATATTGTATTGTAAACAATGAATATATATGATGAATAAAAAGGATTAGAGGTGCATCTCTAAACATGTTGTTGGTTTTACCAGTTTGGGTTTCTAGGGTAAAATATCTGTGTAATGCGTGTGTTTGTGTAACATTGTATATTTTCTATTTTTATTAAGAATTTATTTGCAATAATTAATTATACAAGGTTAAAATCTACAGTTGGCATCATAACAGTAATTAGCTTCAGGGGGACACCTTTGTGGCTAAGGGTTTTTCTTAGGTCTGCGATAAACCTTGTTACAATGAGAGATATGTAGTATTTATTCTTCAGGTGAAAAAAAATGGTGAGTAATTCAAAATAGAGATCAAGAAATTTAATGGGCAAAGTTTCGAGCTGTGGAAGATCAACATGGAAGATCTGTTGGTGGATAAAGATTAGTGGATCATTGTGGATCTAGGTACTGTACCTATAGGAATGTCAAAGGAAGATCGATAAAAGTTGGATTAGAAGGAAAATACCATAATCTAGTTGTGATCTCATATTCAATATTATTGAATGTGTCAGGGGAAACTACAACCAAGGCATTATGGGACAAGTTAGGGGATTTGTATCAATCTAAAACCCTGGTAAAAAAAATGTTCTTATGGAAGAAGCTGTATGACCCGAGGATGAAATGTGGAGACTCAGTGACATAGTATCTAAACGCCTTCAATACTGTGGTAAGTTAGTTATTTTTTGTTGATATTAAGATTTCTAATGAATATACGTGTATTAGTTTATTGTTCTCTTTAGGAGACTCGTGGGATAGTATGGTTGTGGCCATAGGTAGTAATGAAACTACTTTAATTTTCAATGATGTGGTCTCATCCTTGTTGTTGGAGGATATGAGGTGGAAGAACAATGAAGGAAATACCATAGATTCCTTATTTGCAAAAGGATGCTCCCAGGAAAGTGTAGTATTCCAGATATAAAATAGTATTCATAACATAAATATTTTTAGCTAGAAATGGCAGAACAACAATGATATAACTAGAACAATACTAGAATAACACCAGAAAGATCACTTTGATTAATGATAGCATCTTCACTTTCCTCTTTGAGGGGGAAACCTCCAACAGAGAAGAGCTCTATTACAAAAATATCCAAGACAAAACTTCTCATACCCTCTACTCTTATTTATACTAAATCTATCTATCCAAAAGAATAATCTAGAGGAAGATCCTTCTAGAAGCAGAAGCTTCTATTAGGTCTTCTTACAATTGAATTATTCCTCCTTATTGTTAGGCCTTATTAATATTGACCTTTATTACATGGAAATATATTATTCTACCCACTTGAGGGGTTAGGTAGGTTAGGTACCTAACATGCCCTCCCCTTTAAAATCAACCCTGTCCTCAAGGCTTGAGATGAGGAAATTGCTGCAGAATGTTAGCTAGCTCCCAGGTGGCATCTGCGGGAGTTGTATATTTCCATTGGAATAACACTTACTTAACGATGTGCTAATGAAGATGATGCTCACGCTGGTCCAAAATTGCTTGTGGCTGTAACCAGATGGATCCTTCTTCATGCAACTCATGAAGGTTGGTTTGAGTTTGGAACTTAGTTCCAATCACCTTCTTTAAGAAAGAGACATGAAAAACAAGATGGAGCTTAGAAGAACTAGGAAAATCTAACTAATAGGCCACTTGCCCCACACACTTGAGAACTATATAAGGACCATAAAATTCGGGTGCCAGTTTCTGACAATGTTCGGCCTCGAGTGAAGTTTGTTTATAAGGTTGCAGTCGAAGAAATACCTGGTCTTCTTCAACAAATTGATGTTCTGAGCGACCTTGATCGACTTGTTGCTTCATGTGATTCTGATCCATGAACAAATTCTCTTTGAGGGTGCAAAGAATAGCTTCTCGAATGGTAAGCGTTTGGTCAACCGCCTAAACCTTTGAGATACCTGGCATGTAGGAGAGAACAAAAGGTGGTTTTTTTCCATATACTGCTTCAAAAGGAGTCATGTGATTAGTTGTATGGTAAGAATTTTTGTACCACCATTCAACTAATGGTAACCATTGAGCCCATTGATTTTGATTTTCATAGGAAAAACACCTCAAATAAGTCTCCAAACACTTTTTGACAACTTCAGTTTGACCATCAGTATGGGGATGATAGGCGGTGTTGAGAAGAAATTGGGTGCCCTAT
>SNQJ01S0153247.1:20759-43767 GCA_010110895.2 Picea sitchensis | reverse complement strand
TACTTGAAGAAGAAATAATCACATTTAAAATTCATCTTGAAGAAGCGAAGAGAACAGAAGAAGTTATGAAGTCTTAGATATTAAAGAAAGAAGAAGAGGTTGAGAAACTTGAAGAAGAAGTTGTCACATTGAGAAGTAAAATCGTCAATCTCAAAAAGAATGTTGAAGAGACAGAAACATCCACATTAGTTACAGAGAATGAAGAGAAGCACTCTAGGTTGATAGAAAAGAAGAATGAAGAAAACAGAAAGAGTTATGCAGAAGTACTCAAAGGAAGAAATAATGGTCAACCAGAATCTAAGAAAACTATTGAAGATACATCTTCAATAAGACCATCTATGTTCAAGCCACAATGAAGCTTCAATCATGATCATGATCAGTCAAGGAAAAAATTCAAAAGGACTACACCACAAAGAAGATCATTCACTCCCATGTACGCAAATTTCTTTTATGGTCATTATTTTTATTGTACTAATTTTGTACATAAGGTTGCAGATTGAAGGGATTATAAAAGAAATGTTCAATAAATAAGTTCCTATGTGGTCGCATGTAACATTGAGTGTTACAAATGTCATAACTATGGACACATAGATAGTGATTGTAGAATCATGATCAATACTTCCATGAAAGAGAACACTAATATCATATATAAGAAATTATGGATAAGAAAATAGGAAGAACAGGTGAACACATACCAGGTACCAGAGATCGCAATATTGTTAATAAAACAAGATGAAGAAAATTCTACAGAGAAAAAGAAAGATGTCAGATACAAAAGGGTTTGGAAAATAACTGAAAGAAAGGAAGGACATGTAAATAAGGAATAGGTTCAAGAGATTGCACTTTTAGGCATTGTAGTGAAAGATGAATCCACAAACAGAAAGAAAAAATTCAAAGCTCAGAGAGATAATGAATCTACCAATGAATATGATGATGAATCTACCAATGAAGATGATGATGAATACACATCAGAGCAGAAATTGTTCTGAGCCATCTGGCTTAGAGACTCCCAAGTAATATTAATATTATATAGGGGGAGTCTATGCGATAGTTGTGACAGACCAAAGAACCATCCTTCAAGCATCTTGCAGAGTTTGAGAAGAAAGTTTCAGAGCAGTCAGTTAGCAGAAGTATAGTTTGATAGCTTAATCAAGACTTCATGATAGTATAGTGATAAATGGGTCAGCATTATGGACAGTTGTGCAAGTAGAGTCTTGGACAGTATGGACAAAGATGGATTCATAAGAACACTTAGTAGGTTTGGACAGATATATGACTTCAGACGAGAGCATGGATTCATATATTGGTTCAGAGAGTGGTTCAGAGACAAAGGAAAATTATCATAATGGATGATAATTACACAGGAAATGGATCGAACAATGCTAACAGATTCCAAATTGACAGATATTTTTTGGACACATGCAGTGCATACATCAGTTCACATTCAAAACAAATTAATGATGAAAAACAACACTGACAAAACTTCCTATGAACTATGGAAAGGAAGTGCAGACAACGACCTCTACATCAAGGTAAATCAAGGTAATATTTTATTAATTGAAATTTATGTTGATGATATTGTTTTGGAAGTACTAATGACAGGTTAAGCCAGAAATTTGCAAAGGATATGCAAAATTAATTTGAAATGTCATTACTTGGAGAATTATCCTTCTTTTTTGGTCTTCAGATATGTCAAAGAATCCAAGGAATTTTTATTTCTCAAACTAAGTATATCAGAGAAATGCTAAAGAGGTTTGGAATGGAAGATTTCAAACCAGTTACCACTCCTATACAAACCAGTTGCAAGTTGAGAAAATATGATGATTCAAAGTCTAAAAACCAGAGGCAATACAGTTCAATGATTGGTAGCTTACTATATGTGACAACATCCAGACCAAATGTAATGCATGCAGTTGGACAGGTGGCACGATTTCAAGCAACACCAAAGGAATCACATGTATTAGTAGTGAAGAGGATTTTTAGATATATCAAAGGAACATAAGATTTTGGATTATGGTATCCAAAAGGAAAGGATCTATCACTTATTGCCTACACATATGCAGATTAGGTAGGTTGCATCAATGACCGATGAAGCACCAGTGGAGCAAAATTCTACTTGGGTGAATGTTTAGTATCTTGTCTAAGCAAGAAACAATCATCAATATCCTTATCTACAATCGATACAGAATATATTGCAACAACAACATGTTGTACATAGGTTTTATGGATGAAACAAAATTTGACAGATATATAGGTTGAGTATGATGAGCCCATTCCAATATATTGTGATAATACAAGCGCCATCAATATCTCAAAGAACCCGGCAATGCACTCTAAGATGAAGCACATTCCAATCAAGTATTACTTTGTACGGGAACAAGTTGCAGAGAAGAACATCAGAGTTGAATATGTGGGAACAAAAGAACAAGTGGCATACATCTTTACAAAATCTCTTCCATAGGAATCCCTTGAGTATCTTCGCCAGAGACTAGGAGTAATTTGTACTCCAAAATGAATGATTTTGAATGATTATCTTATATGTCTTAGATGTACATGAGGAAGCACCATAAATAGGACAAAGGGGGGGAGATTTATCATATACAAAGGTAAATGCTTGGAGAGAGAGCATAGAGGCATGTTTCCAAGGGGAGTGATTGTCACAAGGGAAGAATGAGCGATATGACTTCAGAGTGATACTTTCTATAAAAGGGGGAGATATTATTCATATGAAGGGAGAGAGAGTAATCAAAGGCTTATAAACATAAAGAAAAATAAAAGGCATGTAGATAGGGGGAGCACCCCCAAGGAGAGTTCAGTTAGGCAGAGCAAACCCAAAGGGAGATACCCTTTACCATTGAAGTCAAAGGGGGAGAGATAAAAACATTGATGAGGAGTATAAGCATGAATTTTATCATGACTAAGTGTTGCCATCAATGATGGTGTTTCCATCAATGCCAAAGAGGGAGATTGACAGAAAATTGGATTAGGTTGATGGATAGTTGGTATGGATTGTTGGTTTTCATTGATGTCAACCATTATAGAGTGATATTGTATATTGATGTCAACCCTTAGTGATTGATTTCAACCCTTGGAGAAAGTCCGGTAGTGAATTCTGGTAGCACAAAGGTTTGGGTATTGAACCCAAGATTGTTTCATGTATAATGGTATGATTTTTAATATATTTGAAGGTAAGAATATTCTATATGGATAGTACATGTCATTCCATTTCCGATGGTATGTGTAACATCACATAACTCCTCACAATTAGAGAGTTATGGCCATGTGAAGTTGGAGAACCCAGGTTTGGGTAATGTACCCAAGTTTGTTTGATGGATAACGATATGAGTTTTGATATATTTGTAGGTAATACTATTCTATATGGATAATACATGGCATTCCATTTCTAGTGGTATGTGGAACTTCACATAACTCCTCACGGTTAGAGAGTTATGGCCATGTGAAGTTGGAGAACCCTCATGAGTCATCTAGAAGCCCCAAACGGTCAAAGTACTCAAAGTGGTTTAAGAGACTTTTAGAAGGTAAATAATAAAGGAAAGTGATGAGTTTACTATAATTCAAAGTGAATACAAAATAAATTATTTAAATAATAAAGTTAATGGAGAAATTACTAAGTTGACAAGTGGTTAGATGTGGGTTAGCCCTAAAATAAGGAAAGTGGTTTAAGATGGTTAGAAGGTAACCCCTTGAGGTAAAGTGAAGTGATGTGTGTACTATAAGTCAAAGTGGATACAAAATAAATTATTTAAATAATAAATTTAATGGATAAATTACTAATTGGACAAGTGGTTAGAAGTTGGTTAACCCTAAAATAAGGAAAGTGGGTTAAGATGGTTAAAAGGTAACCCCTTGAGGAAGCTACATGAAAGTATAAATAGGAAGAAAGGCTCTCTCATTTCATATCAAACTTGAGAATATTGAATATATAAAGGTGAATGAGGTAAACAAAGGATATCTAAGCCAAATTTCAAAGAGAAGGTGAAGTAAAGAAGGCCGAAATTCAAGGGAGGATAAATTCTTTTGATGATGCTTTCTAAGGTATGTTATTTGTAGGTCATCTCACCATTTTCGCAATAACTATTTTTCTAGAATGATTTATACAGTAAAACTGATAGGCCATTGAGAAAACATATCCAAGTATATATGGTACAGATTTAAGCTTGTGGGTCGTTGTGTTTTTGGAGTTACACTCCGTGGAAAATAGGGTTTGTGGCTAGTCCCAAAACTAGTCTAAAATAGGTGTTTTAGGTAAAAATGTAATAACTTATTCATAATAGATCCAAATTAGGTAAGAAAAAATGTATTGGTTAGAGTACATTCTTTAGTATTCTTTGTAATAGTTTTATATCCATATAAGAAATATTCTGTGTTGGGCATGCTCCTACAAGTTCTCTCTCTAGAATAAGCCAAAATTCCACAAGGTATGCCATTTTTTCTATAACGCCTTTTCTGAGAGGTTCCAAGTAGTGACACCTGGAGGAATTGAATAAAAAACACTGAATAAAATTTTGTATCATTTTCATATCTTTATTCATTACAAGTACATAATTATGATTATTGCAAGTTAGGGTTGTTGAGTAATCCAAAACTACTCATATGAGACTAAAGTAAAGCTTGATGAAAATGATAGTCTCTTGTTGTTAGAGTTAAGGAAGGTTTGTAGGTATGTGATCATATACACCAGGTATACTATAGAGTTACAAATCATATTTGTATGATGAAATTGATGAGGGCTTTTGGTTGAGGTAAATGTTGGGTACATGGTTGAGACAAGTAATCGATGAGTTGGCACATACATGAGGTGTATAGTTGATGATGTTGGTACATCTTGATGAGTCATAGTTTATGAGTAGTTGATACATGATTGGTACATACTTGGTACATGGTTGGAGGCACTTGTTAGTAGTATTTTTGACACATGGTTTATGGATGATGTAGCATACTTGTCTTGGTATATTATTAGAAACACATATTGATCTTGGTGATGATTATGAGTTGTTGTGTTTATGCTTGGTTGATGCACATCTTTGAGAGTTGTCTTGGTGGTTGATCTTGGTGAGTAGATATGATTTGGTTGATAATATTGATGAGATAGGTTGTTTGGACAGGTTGTTTGGACAGGTTTTTGTGATAGGTTATTTGTAGAGGTTTGGTGCATGGTTGATGCACTTGTTCATGGTACAGGTTGAGGTATAGGTTGGTGCATGGTTGATGCACTTGTTTATGGTACATGTTGATTATAGGTTGTTTGGTACAGGTTGGTGCATGGTTGATGCACTTTTTTATGGTATAGGTTGATTACAGGTTGAGGTACAGGTTGATGCATGGTTCAATTTATTGGTACAGGTTGGTGCATGGTTGATGCACTTGTTTATGGTATAGGTTGATTACAGGTTGATTGGTATAGGTTTACAATTGTATATCTCATAGTGATAGTGTGACACTGGTTCCATCATTCTACTTCTACTTCAGGGTAGTTGGATGGGGAAAGGATAGGCAGTTGTAGCCACCTTCCGGTTGTATCCAAATAACATAGGGTGTTCTACCGTCCTTTTGGTTGTAGCCAGAGAATTGGGGAGTTGGAGCTTCCCTCAGGTTGTAGCCTGAGAAACTAGGGGGTTGGAGCCTCCTTCCAGTTGCAGCTAGAAAAAAATTAAGTTGGTGCTTCCAATGAATGTAATTCTTCAAGACATATAAGAAAACACATTCTGTGGTTTTCTCCCTCTTTGGGTTTCCACGTAAAAGCACTAGTGTACTATGTATGTGTATGATTGTTCATTTGTTCATTGTTTATTTACTCTACAAATATTGGATGATAATTCTACATTGATATAAAACTTGCATTATATGGTTAAAAAATATTATATTTCTCTATTGTTGATTCACCCCCTCTCTCAGTAATACAACAAGACATATATATGCACTTTTCCCTTGAACATTCACGTACATCACCCTTTGTTGCTTGGTTGTAGGGTTTGATGGTTGTTGGGTGGGCTTTGATGATTGTTGATTCTTCTTGGGTCTCTGTTATTATTGTTAAGTGTCTGTGGAATGACAGGAAACCTTTCTTTGGTTGAATTTTTGGCCGGTTCCTTTCTCATAATCCTTTTCATTTGATTGTCCTTGCATCTTGGGTTGGGTGTTTTGCTTCTTGATATCCTACTTGGTTTGTCTCTTTTTACATACAGTAGAGTCTTAATATCAAGCTATTGTTCAGTCCTTTCATTTTCATTCTGTTCTATTGAAAATAAAAAAATATTAGGCATTTTACATTGTTAGAATGTTGATCTTTAAAGTCCTTATCACTGATCTTAGTATATGTAAAGAAAGATTGCATTTTATTTAGAATTAAAGAATTGAATTGAAAATTTCATTTTGAAAAGAATATCATTTATTGAAAATTGAAGTTAGGACTTTGCATTGTATTCATATTCGTTTATTTTACTTGTTGAGTCACAACATCACTATTTTCACGACCTCACGTTTTTGAGTAAGCAAGGCCACTAAAATTAATGCTATAATTTAAAATTGATTAGTAACAATTTTATTTTTCTAGGGTGAACAAACTAGCTTAGGATTTAGAGACTTGGAATAATATTTTGTGAGTAAAATTCTCCAAGGCTATTAAATCAATATATATGTCTAACTAAGGGAGTGGATAAATCCATTGTATAATTGGTAATATTAGGAGGCTCCACTTACACCAGAGTTAAGCATGAGGTCGCGTGAGGTTGGTTGAAGGGATATCCCCCTGATACCTTCTTAGCGTCAGATATATTTTTGGGGATCTATTCATATATGGGGATCTTGCTAGTACCCTTACCTCTGTGAGAGGTGGTGATTTCAAGGTTTTGGGATTTGTTACCCTGCCCATATGTTTGAACTGAATTACAAATGTTCTCCTATGCATTATATCATGGTTTCTTAGATGCTTGACTTAGGTACCACATAGGTTACTCGCAGGGGTTATTCTGTAGGTACCTTGGGTTAGATAAGGGTCAGACAACACACAACCTTTATGGAGAATTACCTCTCCGGAGGGATTTGACCAACTGGTTGTTAAGCCCACAAGGGCCCTTATAATTGATTTTGATACCTCCTATCTTTAGCAGAGGAGTCTCAGGCCCCTCTTGGGAGAGGCATACCTACTTTAGAGAGGGAGGCCCCTTTTGACCACTTTATCCTATTTGTGTGCATATTGGTCATTTGATTATTTTTGGTGTGCTATTTGATTACTAGCTGGCCTTAGGAATATTTTTTTTTATCTCGTGTCTTGAGTCATCATGGAGACAGACCATCTTCCCCACAGGTCTTGTTTCTTGTTACAGTTACCACCACATTTTGAGTCCGTTCCTTATAAAAGGCGTAAAGTTATCAAATGTGGTACTGAAACCTCCACTTATCAGACTTGTGATCAGACAAGGATGAGTATTGAATTGAGTCAAAAATATACTGGGTTCCCTTCGACTCCCATACCTACTATAGTTAACGGTACCCCTTCGACACCTTCAACCACAATGGTTGTAGTGTCAGAGGTGCCTATCATCACCTATGCCCATTCTATAGTGAATACTCAACCTATAGCCACAAACACTTTTGGGTCTCTTTGTCATTCACCAGGCTATAATGTTCAATCCATCCCTATGGCCTCTAGTCCTTTTTCCTATGGTATTTTGAAATTCACATCGTAATTTTCAAACTCCATCCCAGTGGCCAGTACAAATACTAGCATTAGAATTGGGGGCACAATGCCTCCACATACTCTTTTCTCGTTTGGTAGTACTCATGTCCCTCAAATGAATCCTACCATTGGAGGCTTTCCTCTTGTTAAACCTGAGTCTAATATTGTTACTTCTGGATGGAGTAACCAACCTAGTGGACAAGCTACTACTTATGGTCTGTCCTTTACACCCACCTCCTCTGTATCGATTCTGACCAACACGTTTGGCATGACGAATCCACCTTTATCCTCCACATTCACACCTAGATGAGGTCAGTTTCATACTTTGGGAAACCCCCAACCTAGAGCCACTCCAACAACCCTCATCAGAACATTCCTACTAGAATGGTGCCCAACCAACCCCTTATGAATCAGTCTGGAGGAGGGTCTTACAATCCTGGACAGGGCCATGGTGTTTACTAGAAACCTGGATGGGTTGCAATTCCCCAACAACAATCTTTCAAGGGAGGTTAGGGCCAGATGTCGCAACCCTGTCTCCCTTTTCTGACCATGCTCAATCTTCCAGAATTTTCTAAGTTAATGAATGATCCTATGTGTCATGATCTGACATGGCCCCCCATTCCCACCAAGATTCCTTCGGATATTCCAAAATTTGAAGGAAATAATGGTGAAGATCCTGGTGATGACGTTACTACTTTTCACCTTTGGTGCTCTTCAAATTCCCTTAATGACGATTCTATTCAGTTAAAATTATTTCAATGCACCCTTATGGGGGTCGCCGTGAAATGGTATATCGAGCTACCTAGGGGGTCATACAGAACCTTTAGTCAGATGGTATTAGTCTTCTTCAACCAATTCCAATTATCGATTCATTACAATGTTGGATTAGAACTTGTGTCGACCTTATGCCAACACAAAGCCACTCATATCTCATATCACATTCAGGAGTGGTGTAGACGGAAGAGGTTGATCAATACCTACATACCCCAGAAATTCCTACTAGAGTGGTTCCTGAAGTCTCTACAGCCTTATATTTCGAAGGATGTTTCTACATCCAAGGTTACATCTGAGGAAAACGTGATTTTCAAAGCCCAACAGTTAGATCTTATATATGCTCAGTCAGGTATGTTATACAAGATTCTTCTAGATGCACCAAGGTCAAACTATGACCCTAGACAAAAGGTCGAGCCTCATGCCGATGGCATTGTAGACTCTACCAATGTTAAATCCACAAACTCAGTGACAAGCCATTTGAAAGAGTTGTCTCTAAACCAGTCTATAGGAGGGCCACCTTCATATGTGTCCTCCAATCCCACTTAGTCAGGGGATGTACATTTTGTGCAATCGTTGACCAGCCTGAATGGTAACCATCAAATAGGCGGGAATAAAAAGAAAGGACATAATAATAATCATAATGGTGGGAAGAATAATAATAAACCCAAGGACAATGGTAATAATGAGAAGACAAATAATAATGTTGGTGAGGGAAAAAAAGAAAGGCAGAAGGTGAATTTTCCCTGTAAGATTTGTATAGGAAATCACCTTACCTATTTATTCCCCAAACTTGTGAAAGATGTGAGGATTTTATCTCTACTGCCCATCGTGATGACTAATCCTTTTCCACATAACCACCACATGGCCTCAAACTTTGTGAATGATGGAAATGTGGCGAGTGGGAGTCAAAACCCATCGATGCAAGACAATGACCATTTATGAAACAATATCGTTAAATATGAGGTTAATGTAGCCACTTGATCTCGTGATTATGGTTCTCCATAGACTATACCTATTCTAGAGTCTCCCCCTTCTCCAGAGATGCCCTTACAGATTGAAAAACCAGATCCCCTACCTCGTATTTTGAAAGGAGTACTCAATCACACTACCCACAATCCTAATGTTAGAGCTGCTTAAAATTACTCTATTGTTGAGGACCTGGGTCAAACCCCTTGTGCGATGTCATCTTTGGAGGTACTCTAGACGTGTCCTTCACAAAGGAATGCCTTTATATCTGTGTTAGAAGCTCTATATCCTTGTGGCTCGAAAGTTATAAATTTTGAATTCACAGATGTGAATCCTTGCTTGCTTACCATGTGGCATTCCAAATCCATGTGGGTTACTCGAAGTATATCGTCAAGCGTGTTGTTTTTGATGAAGGCAGTGCAATATGTGTGATGTCCCTGGTCTATTGAAAATCCCTCAGCTCTTCAACCCTCTCTCAACCTCCAACCATGTTGACTACTTTTGATGGTCATTCCTGCCACCCTTAGGACATTCTTCCTACCTTTCCGGTCCATTTAGGTGGGAAGATGGTACAGGTGGATTTCAAGGTGGTTGATGCACCCCTTGACTATAACTTGTTACTAGGACGCAATTGGACTTACACTATGACTGCAATCATATCGTCCATCTTCCGTACTCTTTGTTTTCCTCACTATGGGACGATAGTGACAATTGATCAATTGTCCTTTACGTATGATAGTCCCAATGCATCTATTGTACCGTTGATGCCTGTGATCGCTAATTCTTATCCATCAACTGAGAATATCGGTGTTGGAATATATACATCCCTTATGGGTTTCTTGAACTTCATGGCACCGATTCACCATATTTATGGCATGTCCAGTAGGCCCATTTCATCAAAGAGGTATGTTCCTTTCTACACTTCCTATTTTAATGATCCTTAGACCCTAACTTCCTCAACTATGTCTTGTGAAGGTTAGTTAAATTATGGAATGGCCATGCCATTATCGGCAACAAAGATTTCATATCAAGTTGTTCTTGACTCTTCCGTCGATCTGGATCCTGTTACCTCGTAGACGGGCGAGGAGGATCATGTCCTGGAGCCCGTGTGGGCCACTTGATCATCTTGTTCATGTGATTAAATCGATGATAATTTTCCTTTAGATGAAGCTATCATTGAGGCCATGAATGGTTTTGACAGGCCCTGGAATGATATGCATCATCGTTCTTATTTTCTCCCAGAGCTTGCTAGAATCGATCAAGATAACTTTAGATATACTTTGAGCGAGATATTCATTCATGCCATAGTTCTACTTGATACACGTGACATTTATGCCGAAGGAAACATGGTTGGTATATCCCTTACCGTGACGATCGATATCTCTTGTAACCCTGGAAATATTGAAAATGTATACATTGGTGCAGATTGTTCTCCAGAAGAAATTATGATCTACACCGAACTCTTCAAGGAATTATGAGATGTATTCGCTTGGTCATATGAAGATATTCCAAGAATCGACCCTTGAATTATTGAACATGATATTAAAACTTACCCAAATACTAAGCCTATTTGACAACATCTTAGAGTTGTCAATCCCCGGAAGGCCCCTGCTATTAAGGAAGAGGTAGAAAAAATGCTTAATGATAGATTTATCTACCTGATTCTCTTGAATACATGGTTATCCAATCCCGTTGCTATGAATAAAAATCAAGGAACCATCCATGTACTCATGGATTTTCATGACCTGAACAAAGCCTATCCTAAATAAAACTTCCCAACACCCTTCATCGATTAGATTCTCGATGAGTGTGTGGGAAGCATAATTTTTCTTTCATGGATGGATTTTCAAGGTATAACCAAATTCAAATTAAAACCAAGGACCAACATAAGATGACATTTATTTTCCCTTGGGGTACTTTCTCATACCGGAAGATTCCTTTTAGCCTTAAAAAGGTTGGATAAACCTTCCAACGTGCTATGACCTTCGCATTTAATGATCTCAATCATATAGTCAAAGCCTATCTTGGCGATATTCCTGCTCACTCTCGTAAGAGAGTGGATCACCCTAAGAACCTCCAACTAGTCTTTGAAATATGTCGCCATTATCGCATTGATTGAACCCTCATAAATGATCATTTGCGTAAGGTCAGGTCGACTTCTAGGATTTTTAGTCTCTGAGACTGGGATAATGGTAGATCCGTTAAAGGTTGAGGCAAGAATTTGGTTGCATCCCCCGTGTATTATTCACCAACTTCAAGGTTTACATGGGAAAGATAAATTTTTACGACAGTTTATAGTGAACTATGCCAATATTACTAAGGGTTTCATGTGTCTCTTGAAGAAGGACACTCCTTTTTTCTGTGATGAGTGAGCCCAGGAATCCTTCTATGCTTTGAAGAAATCCTTAGTATCGATGCCTCTGCTGAAGTCTCCAGACTACGGTATAAATTACTTTCTTTATGTCACCATGTTTGAAGAGACGATTAGTATGGTGTTGGCTTAGGAGGATCATGAGCTCCATGAGCATGTCATTTACTATCTTAGTCGAAACCTAGTCGGCCTTGAACTCAAATATTCTCATGTTGAAAATCTAGATTTGGCTGTCGTTCACACAGTGCAAAGATTACTACATTATATATTTATTTTAAAAACTACTGTGGTTTTCGATGTCAATCCATTTCAATACGTCCTTACCAGGCATATCATAGAGGGAAATTAAAATAAATGGATTTTCATCCTACAAAAGTTTGATCTCGATTTCACTTCTGCGAAGTTCAAAAAATCACTAGTCTTTGCAGAGTTAATATCTGACTTCCATCAGTTAGATGAGGATGCTCTTCATGTTGATTCATTTTCATATGAACACATTTTCCTTGTCTTGTCAATAGACCCCTCATATGGATACATTGTTCTCTATCTTCAAAATTTGAATTTCCCTTAGCATCTCTCACGAGATGACCGATGATGTATATGATACCAAGCTAATAACTACCTTATCTTCGATGAAAATATGTATCATTGAGGAGTGGACAATATATTGCATCATTGTTTAACTCACGAAGAAGCCGACTCTGTTTTAAACGACTGCCACAGTGGGGCTTGTGGTGGTCATCTATTTGGGCTTGCAAAAACCCATAAAATTTACTGATCTGGTTATTTTTGGATATCTATATTTAAATATTGCGTCAAAGTGGTTAAGAAGTGTCACCCTTTCTAGGTGTTCACTTGGAAAATTTGCTCGCATCCAACCCCTCTCCATCCAGTCATTGTTGTCGGTCTCTTCACCAAGTGCAGGGTGGACTTTGTGGATTGAAACCCAACTTTGGTTGGAGGCAATCAACACATTATCGTGGCCATAGACTATTTTACTAAGTGGGTCGAGGCCATGCCTATAGTTAAATCCGATGGGAAGATTGCCTCCTTCTTCGTATTCAATCAAATTATAGCCAAGTTCAGAATATTGAGTGAGATTGTCACTGATCATGGAAGTCACTTTTAGAATGAAATGATGGAAGAACTAGAATCTAAACTAGGTTTTAAGCATGGTCATTCTTCCCCTTACTACCCCCAGGAAAATGGACAAGTAGAGGCCATGTACAAGTCTCTCAAGACCATTTTGCAGAAAATTGTCAACCAAAGAAAGTCTAATTGGAATATCATGCTTTATCCATCACTTTGTGCATACTGAACCTCGATCAAGACCTCCACTGGTTTTTCTCCTTTCCAGTTAGTACACGTTGTGGAGTGTATCTTAACTATTGAATACGAAATCCCTTATCTTATATTGGAAGTTGCGCTCCTACCTAACATTTCTGATCTCAAACGATGCCTCGTACACTTAGAGAGTCTAGATGAGTAGCATCGAGATGCCTCTATGACTATCAAAGTGAATAAAAGATGTGTCAATGTCTAATACGATAAGTCTGTTTGTCCTTGATTGTATGCTGAAGGTGACTTGGTCCTTCTATATGATCAAGCCAAAGAGCTACTGGGGGAAGCCAAGTTCAAGCCCATGTTATACGGTCCCTATATCATGTGACGTGTCTTATAAAAAGGAGCCTATGAATTAGAATATTACAAAGGGAACATGTTGGCTGAGCCCAGGAATGGGCTCTATTTGAAAATATATTATGCTTGAGCCCCAAGCTTAGGCATAACTCTTTGTATACTAATGTAATTTAGTGTATATATCTTTTCCCTTTATTTTTATCTTTAGCTTGCTTATCGATTTTTACCTTGGTTGGTAGATGTCAATGGAGTCTTTGGTCTACCTAGGATTTGCAGATGGGGCCAATTGTCATACAAAGAACTTGGCTTCCACCGCGTGGGTTTTTTACTCACACAAGGGTCTACTGGTGTCTTCAGGTGGTGTATGCCTAGGGCCATCCATGAATAATGTGGCCGAATATAACGTCATTATAGAACTTTTGCGCAATTCCATTTCACATGGTATTCACTCTTTAGAGGTTCTCCTAGACTCCTACTTAGTAGTATCTATGTTGAATGACAATTACTATGTGTGTGACCCTACTCTACTCCGACAATTCCTACAGGTATGGCTTTTGGAATGACAATTTTATTTTATTAGTTATCATCACATACCTAGGAGTTCTAATTATGTATCCAATGCATATGCTAATTTGTTTTTAGATTGGAATTTGTCACATAACTAAAGAAAATAAAACATTTTCATCAATGTAGACATTGTAACATAAGTTAAGTATAATAACCATGTTTTTATATATATTAAAAAACATGATGTTTATAGTATGAAATTCGGGCTAACACCCTCAATATACATATATAGTTGATCATAAAATGGTCATGACATCTATGCCCGTGGCACCGGATGAGTGTCATGATAACACACTACGATGTTTATGAGATGTCAAAAGACTCATACCCAAGCACAGGGCACACCCACCACCTTTCGCTACATAGCCTTTGGTAGATCCTCCACCTGAACCATAGGAATCCTTTGTGTCAAATGAGACAAGTTGCCCTGCACATCTTGAAGGACACTCTCGGTGTCCCCTCCCACTACCTCATCTCCCCAATGCCTTTTATGATGTCGTGGAAGTCCGTTCAACCATCTTCAACCTACTTCTGCATCACATATATGTCTAATTAGTACTTAAAATCATCCAAAAGTATTTTTTTTTTCTCATACAAAGATACAAAAAAATAAAATATTTAAATTTTTTTTGACATACCTATGTCTCTATAGGTAGACCCTGGTGGTAATGGCATGCCAGGATATCCTCTGAAGTTGATCCCTATGTAAGGGTAGTCATCCAGAGCTATCACCTGTTGTCTCCACCAAAAGAAAAAGTCATTGTTGTAAGGTGTTGGCACCCTATCTCCCCCCTGTCACCTCATCACCTCAGTCCACACAGAATAATATAAACTCTAGGTCCCAAGCCTAGAACATGCTCAAATAAAATGATACAAAGGATAGAAGAGAACCCAAAGTTTGTCTTACTACCCTGTTTTCATTCTACTAGTTGTCTCTTCATTTTAGCCAGTAGTGAGGTGCACCATTTGTACACCTTGGGTCTCACGAAATCCACTAAGTAGAACATAAGTGGAATCAATGCTTGGTGCAAAGAGGGTGATCCTATGATCCATGTCAAGACGAGGACACCAATCTTGAGGCTTAGATTGTTTATCGCTCAAATGGGGAGTTGGCTCCCAACCTTCTCAGTCCTTGCAATGAAATGAGGGGCTATGTATTCCTCTATTTTCATTCCACTCCTAGCTCCCTAGCATTTGAGGTTTACCACCTCACCTCGACGTGACAATCCCGTCAAGAAATAAATATCCTTGACTTCAATCCTTGATGGTTGTCCATCAAGGTTGAATCTCTCACTATCTGGATCCCAGTAATCCACGAGCATCTGTAGCAATCTCACTTGGGCCCTCATACCTTTGAGAGCCCAAAACTTGTATATCCTGCATCTTTTTAATCCCATTTGTGCCCCTGTATATCTCTCCACTGCAACATGTAGCTCCTCATGTTCTCTTTCTCTCCACTCTAGCACCATCCTACAAGAGGAAAACCCTTTTTTGAGTTAGAAACCACTAATTTTTTTTTTTCACAAACATATAGGCAAGTTGTAGTATACAAAGTCACATATACGGCTCCTTATATGTTGGTTGTTTTTTGAACAATCCCATATAATCTTGTGTATACGCGACCCAATGAACTATATCCGACGTATACCTAAGTTTTCAATTTTCTCCCTAAACAACTTTAAAAATGGAACCTAATTACAAAATCTAATCCATTGAAAATAAAGAGGAGTGAAATATGAGTTACTAGTCCAGACGGTCGTCGATTCCATTGCTCGTAGCTCCCACAATCACCAGTTGAAGTTTGGATGTAAATTGGTCCAAAATCCACTATTTGGGTTAAAAATACAAATGGTATAGTAAATTTGTTTTTTTTTACTATTTATAGAAAAAATATACTCACTTTGCATAGTTTCGAACAATATTTTGGCCTAATGGACTAATACGACAGTGGATGGAGCTGGTTTTTGTAGTTTTATCTAGGGAGTCTTGCAGTTTTTAGCGCCATGTCACTCGTTCGTAAATTTGGATAGGTTTTTCATTACCCAACATATAGGATAGGTATCTAATCCATCATGCACACTTGCATCATCCTATTAGTTTCACTCATATGCCTTAGGCATGAACCCATTTTATAGCGACACAGAACCTTCTATCTGCAACTAGAAGTGTCGTTATTGAATGGTAGAGACTTACCAAACATGGGTACCCTAGTTATATCCTTTTCTTCATTCGGTGCCCATGCAGAGATTTTTTCAGTAGGACCGGGAGTCCCTTATATATAATACATGAATTTATGTTGAACCTAATTTCTTACTCATAAACATGCTGACCTATACCTAGAGGACTCCCAAGCGAGTTTTATTTAAGGTCTTTTCTGACTCATTTTCAAAAAGAGAAAAGATTGTCGAGTGAACTTGTCTCTTTCACAAGCGTAAATTGGATTTGAAAGGATGTCTATTTGGTGCAAGTTTATCCCTTTTTCAAACCAAGTAGACTAATATTACGAAAAAGGACATTTTTTGGCATTAAGTTGTAGTTGCATCTCATGCCCTTGTTTATAGTATTGAGCCTATTGTCGGTTCTATCTTTTCCATTATAAGCCGTTCAGTTCAGAAGTTTGCATCCTCAACCAACCAAAGCCTTGTTTATATACTTTGCATCTTGACACCCTATACCCAAGAGGAAACATTCCCCCAAGTGTCCATCTCCTACATGCACCTCCTTACATTGAGCATAGATATGTTCCACTATTGGAACTAGTTTTTCTTATTTGCGACACTCATTTCCTCCTCTATATCGTAGTATTCATTTGACTATGAAAAAACAAAAAAATACGGGCGGGAAGGGAATATTATCTTATATTGGTAGAAGTCGTGTTGCCTTTGAACATAGAACACAATTTTTGAGACCACTTATCATCAAAATTTTGGGTTTAGCATGACCTTAGGAAGTTGATCTTGTTACAAAGAATTTACTCCCCTGACTGGTTACTATTCCAGTCCCTATGGAGAGTTTGATTGATGCCTCCTACATCTCAAAGTTTCATCATTGAGTCTATGCTGCCAGATTCTTCCATATGTCTCATGTTGTTGTTCAAAGGATGTCTATCAACCTGTGTTGTCCATTCCTCAGAACTTTTGAATTTTTATGTCAGACATACCCTCAGTATGTCTCATAATCACATGAAGTTGTAATCATATTGCACACCCCGGTGCTACTTTCATCATTGATAGGTAACCTTGAATCTAGTAGTCGACATTTCATCATTGGTCGCTGACTAGGTAGTTTCCATTTTGTTCGACAACAAGACATATATTCACGCATTAGGATTAGTGCAGTGTATTGGATTCCATTAGCCCTATTGGTGGTTTCCTCTCCTTTGTTAGTAGATTTCCGTATTGTCTTCTATTCAAAGGATCTTTTTCATGTACCACTTACATCTGGAACATGTGAAAGATGCACAGGGTCATTGGTTCATGAACATGTTCTTCATCCGATTTCCTCCAAATCATCAAGCTCCTACTTTGTACCTCATGCTGAATGATGAGAGATGCCTTAATTCTCTCCTTTCAACAGGTCTCCTTCCATCGACTTCATCTCATCTATTATGGAGAGGATACCTAGAGTCATGAGTACCTAGAGGCTTGCAGTCATTAGTGGTAGGTTCTATCGCCATTGATAGTTGGGAATACATCAATGTCTCCTGATCGATGGATTCTTCAAGTGTTCAACCTCGACACCTCTATTCAAACTTGTAAGAATTTAATCGATGCCTTGATACCTACTTTCATCGTCAATAGGTTGTCTCTCATTTATTAACGATATACCTTAATGACTGGTAATCAAATGAAGTCTCATTGTGTTTGACCTCAACTCCTTTAATCACATGATGTAGAATTGCACCTTTGGTGGATTGTGTTGAAGAATTGAAGACATTAGTTCATAGTCGCATCTTTCCTAATCCGTTGCTACCTTTCATTGTACTAGTACCTATGTGACTTCAGTGATCATGGGAGATCAGATTGTACTCCACTATATACAGATATCTTTGAATTGATTTTGGGACTGGTTCTACTGGGCCTTATTCGTGACTATGACAACCTTTGGCATGTATCAATCTTTGTATTGCCTATTCATGGCCATGGAAAATGGTTTGGTATATTTTCACATGGATTTGCAGTGTAATTCAAATTGCCAGCCATGTATGCAAATTCAGTACATATTGTAATAATCTCATGAGAAAGTAATTCTTCCAGTTGGATCCCCATTACTCCAATTTTGGGTATTAGATGTATTTCGTCCATCATAGATACTCATATGGCCTCACACATTAGGGGGCATATATTATAGAAATATTTTCATCACCCTATGCAAACTTGCATATAAGGCCTTTTTCCATTTCCCTATGTAGACTTGAAGTCCCTTTTTGCAAATCCCAGAGCTAAAAACATTATTTTTCCACATATACACACCCTACCTATAGTAAAACATGTTTATACACAGGTTGCACCACCACAACCCGTATATATCAGGATTTTTTCCCAAACGTAAAAGATGGTGTCGGGTTTCCATGTCACATCACGCGATCCATGATCCTTGACCTTCCATATACTGGAAATGTTCCGACTCAACCCTTTAGTTCCACTTGAAGGCTACAAATGGGTCAAATATGAGCTATGGAAAAGGGGAGAAGAATTCAACTTTGAGAGAAAAGTTACTTTGGAGAGATTATTCACTTCATATTGAGTCTGCATTCCTTTGTCCTTTTAAGTCTGAACACATTGTTCAATCCCCAAGCTCTTCCCTACATGATTGAGAACTTCATTTTCTTTCTTATATGAGATTGCCTTTGGTGGAGGATTGAAGTGGTGGAGGCCCAACTGGAAGGGACTTAGTTTCTCAGTTCTTTACCATGCCGACATAGAAGTTTGTAATTCATTCACTTCTGCTGATTACATTTTAATATAAATACTATTTTCTTGTCCAATTAATATCTTGCAAATATTTGGATTGTTATTCCATGTACGTATTTGTTATGAATGTTGATGGATTATGCTATTGAATGTTATAACATTATATATTATCACCATATGCTTGTGTTTCTTGGTTGTTGAGGACAAGTTGCAGGTGTATTTATTTGATTCAAGTGCTCAATGGTGGACTTCATCAAATGTCTAGACGAGGTAGGCCTTTTATATTGTCTTGCTAGCATATTTGTTTATATAGCATACCTAAGATTAGAGTTGATTTATGCAGTCATTTTTGTATGTTTTGGTTTACCCCTAGCCATAGAGAGATTTTCCTTGTAACATCAAGGGGGGAAATATGATCTTGTAGGGATATAAGGAAAAATCCAGCATAAGGATACATCTCTTTGATGTTTGTTATCAATGAAATTTCGTCCACAAATGGTTATAGGAATACCACATCTCCAAACACATATTAATTCACCTGCAGCACCAAGAAAGCATTTCCAAGAAAAAAAAACTATACAACTGGTCAAAAAATTAACATGCACCTCTGAATGATGCATTTATGGTTCTTGTCAGCCCCCCACCCACTTTTGGACCAGCTCCCAACTTGATTTGACCCCGAAATCTGAGATGAATCTGAGTGGGGTGCTGGTCAAAGACCTAAGGGTGCCCTAAAGGCCCCCTTGTTCACACCAAAGACTGGTTGGATATTACCTCAAATCCAAGCTATAAAAGGATGCCATGGGTCCACTACTAATTCAAGAATCTCATTGTATTGTTATGTTGCCTCTATTCTCCTACAAAAAACCTCGTTTCTTATTGGAGTGTACTAGCATCATCTCATTAGGATATTCACCTCACCTCTTGAGGGAATAAGCTTGGATTTCTTCACCATTTTCTTTCTAGTTTACCATTTGTAAGAATATCTCTCACATAGGGGATTCAAGAGCCCTCCCAAAGAGGAAGAGGGGATCCATAAGTCCCCCTTCTTCTACATTTTTTCCCCATTAATATACTTCTCCATTGATGGCATGATTATTGGTCAATTGTTTGATTGATTTTGGTTCTAATTTCCTCATGCATTTGAGTTTTATTCCTTTAGTTGTTGTTAGCTTAGTTGTTTGTTTATTTCATGTGATTGAGTCATTTGATTCATACACTAACCCATGTCTTGTCTAGCAGACCCAACTAGACTTTCAAGTGCCCCTCTTTTGCTCATTCAAGTGACGAAAGGGACACAATAGATTGGTGACTCCGCTGGGGATAAGGTATCAATTTCCTCCCTATTTGGGTTGTTTGAGCACTTATTTTTAACTCATTTTCCTTGGAGAGATCATAACCATCCTATCTTAACCTATAAAGATCTTAATTTGGAGCTAGAAGAGGATAATTCCACTTAAAATCCACCCCCCTCCCCAACGCATATCAGAATGTGCATGGGTATTTTGGCCCATAGATGCACATTATGAGCATTGAGCACCAACAATGTTGTTTTTTTATATGCATTCTATGCATAGTGTAGCTCTGTCTGAACTATAACCCACGCATCTGTCCAGAGTATTGGAATTGTAAGAGTTTTTTGTTATTTTTGAAGGCCCCTAGCCTTCAAAATCTCGTTGTTATGAAATTTTTAAATGCACCACACTTATATTCCCTTTCCACATGAAGGGTTAGTCAAAACATAGGCACTTAGGGGGTTAAAAAGAACCATATTTCTCCTCTTTTTATTTTCCACATGGATGGCTTATTTTGATTGTAAAAGTTAAGTTGAAATCATTTACTATCACATATATAAACACTTGCATTGAGACCAGAAATAAAAATTCAATCATTGAGTATGCTCTTCTCTCGCACCATAGAGCGATATTGAGAATAAAAAAAAATGATTGAGGGAAGATTTCATCTCCCTTAAAAAAAAATCTTTAGAAGAGGACAAATCCCCCCTAGGGCCCCTCTTAGTTTCTTTTCAAAACATCTTAAATTTGTAAGGGCCCATACATGCCCACATGTCACAAAGATAGGATATTTTTTTAAGCTACTTTCTTAGTTTACAAGGAGTTTAAAGATCATTGTAACGGGCCCATACATGCCCACATGCTTGCAATCTAGGATAGTTTTTTGAATCTTTCTTAGATTAAATCACATTATGGAGTTTAAAGGATTGGTAAGGACCCATATGTCCACATTCTAGTTCTCTAGGGAATTTAAAATTTCGCAAGGTTGTACCAATGGCATCTAGCAAGATAGGTAATCAATACTTGTAAGGACCACATGAAGTCCACATGTTGCAAGGTGACACCTAAATTATTAAAAATATTGGCACATTTGATCACTTTATCACACACAAAGTCACTCTCCACTCACGTAATTTCATCTCGAATTGTGAAGGTTAAAGTAGGTTTCCTCCAAAGGGATCCTGAAACATCCTAGTATTTTCTTGAAGAAATTACCCACACCTACTTAATTCAAATGATATTGGTTCACACCCCCAATCTCTCAAACAACCACATATAATTTTTTTCTAAAAACTCACTAAGTTTTCCTCCACAGGCAGTGCCAAAAGAAATTTTTAGTCTAGGTAGGATCTTAGGGGTAGGCATCCAAATAACCCACTTTGACCGAGGTACCTAGTGGCCAAATTTTAGGACATCTACCCAAGTGGCAATTGTGGGATGCAATTGCACCTTGATCAGATTTTGTGTGGCTATTGGGAAATATCACCATCTCTTTCGGGATATGCACCCTTTGCCCCTCATTATAACTGATTTTTTCATCCTTCACTAATTTCTCTTCCGATGGCTTCAAACCCCATTGTTGAGTGCTATTGGAAGGTACAGTGCTATTTGAGAGGAAGAATGTTACGTATTTTAGGACATGATTATTTGTTTTCTTTGTTCTCCCACATAGAGAAAATCCACCTACCCACATGAATGCTTCTTTTCATATTGATTTATGTATGATGCTCTTGTGAATTACATACAATTGTGAGATATATTGTGAAGGTATAAGTTATACAAGTCTCTTGTTCATCTCTTGCTCTCATCACCACTTGCACACATTTCACTTTGATAGTCAGACATCATAGGGGAACCACATAATCTCCATCGTTCTCGATGCTTGCAAAATGTCCCTCCTATCCTAGGAGGAGTGCCTAGTCTCGCCAACTCACCAAATCAACCATCTCACACCCCTGTGAGTGATACTATTTTGGGATCAACTTTTCTTGGTTCCACTTTAATTAGGGCCAATTCCCAAAACCAATCATCCACCATCTCTCCTTCACAAGGAGGAAGGGGTCAAACTTATTCTCAAGGGATAAGTACAACCCTACCTAACACCCCTCAAGGGTCAGGTATACAACCTACTCACACCATGGTTGGAATTAATCCTCCACCACCACTCCACATACCATATTTGGCCTCCCTCAACTTACCTAATTTGAGTAAACTAAAAAATGACCCTATATTGCATGAGCCCACATGGCCTGCTATGCCTACCAAACTACCTTCAAACATTCCCAAGTTTGAAGGAAAGGTGGGAGAAGATCCCGCCAACCATATCATGACCTTCCACTTATGGTGCTCTTCAAAAAACATCATGGATGACTCCGTCTGGTTAAGGTTATTTCAGTGCATACTCATAGGACCATCAACCAAATGGTATGTGGACTAGAAATATGGGTCCCTCATGACTTTTGGATCATTGGCCATGTTATAGGATAAATCTGTAAGTGCAGACACAAACCGATCTCCCTAGATCCACCTGGATCTAGAACAAAACAAGATAGAATATACCGCTTTCCCTAGATCTAACTATTGAATTAAATTGGAAGTGAGAATAAGAGACATACCTTGTAATCGCTTCCTTAATCTTTGTCGCTCCTGCTTCGCTCCAGTGCTCTCATGCAATCAAGATCAAAACATCACAAACCAACCAAAGTGAAAGCAAATGATATATCCAATAGCTAATCTATACATATGATCAAGGAGTTATGTAATAAAGTAGATCTAACTTTATGGG